>JAJPUD010022508.1:0-21302 GCA_023553655.1 Myrmecobius fasciatus | reverse complement strand
ACACACACACACACACACACACACACACACACACACCTCTGTGTGTGTGTGTGTGTTTTACAAATAAGAACACTAAAAAGATTAAAGGGGTTGTCCAAAACCACATAATTAATAAGCAGAAGCACTAAGATTCAAAGCCTGGGCCTCTAGCTTTATTATAGAATACAGAATATAGAAAACCCCACTTCCCTGGCCAGGCTGACAGTCCAGGATCAGCCACTCCAGCCACAGCTCTGCCATACTGTCCTTAATCAAGGAACAAGGAACAGAACCTTCATCTAAAGAGCCATTCCCAATGCCCTCCTTCCCAAGAGTCTGAGCCCTCCCTATCCTGAGGACATACTACATACTGTTCCCTCTGAGTCCATAACTCAATCCTAATCCCATTCTAGGTAAACCAGAAGATGAGGCAGAATGCAAGATTGGGATTTCACAAAACCAGAATTCAAAATTCTTCCTAACTAGTTGCTAGAGCAAGTCACTTAATTTCCCTTTCAGTCTCAGCTTCCCCAGTAGTAAAAAGGGGATAATAGTAGCCACTTACCTCACAAGGCTGAAGTGGGAAACTAATATATAAAGTGCTCTGTAAACCTTTAAATGTTTAAATTTATAATTAATTAAATTTAATTGTTAATATTATGCAGAGGCAAGGAAGGTCCAAAAGGGTTGGGAAGATAAGATAAGGCATTCAAAGATTGTTAGAGAAGCTTTAAAAAATAGATTAGTTAAATAGTAAAATAGATGCTGGATGAGTTGGAAGTAGATCACTAAGGGCTGGAATAGCCAGGAAAAGTTTCATGAAATAGATGGGTATCAGTTTTGCAAAGGTCAATGTAGAAAAATTACTAATATGTTCTGTAAATAAAAAGCTTTAATAAAAAAATTTAAAAAAGAAATAGATGGTATTGAAGGCCATGAAGGACATAATAAGCATTCAATAAATATCAACAAAGATTTATGAATATGGGTTGTTTATATTGGATTACTTGCTGTCTAGGGGAGGAGGGAGGTGTGAAGGAAAGGAGAAAAATTTGGAACACAAAGTTTTGCAAGGGTGAATGTTGAAAACCATCTCTGCATGTTTTTTGAAAAATAAAAATCCATTATAATAATTAAATAATAATAATTTAATAATTAATAAAGCTTATTTTACTGAATAAAAATACATAGTTTAATCAACTTGGGCAAGAGTGAAGTCACAGTGAGGTTGATGCTGATAATATCTGTGGGGAAGCGGAGACAAAGGTTGGACAAATAGGGTAGAATCTGATCACTGAAGGCCTTGAATGCTGGTTGTTTCTTCATCTCCCCAGACTGACTTTGAGAGTTTAGCTGACTTTCCTTTTATTGTCTCCTATGAAGGGTAACCAAACACAGGCTTAGGTACATCATGGTATTTAGGAAATACCTATTGGTCTTTGGAACCACAAAAAGGGCTACAAATATTCTGATATCTGATAAAATCCCTTATTCAGTCTTTGACCTCCTTGGATGGCAGGCCTAGCAGTGGGACATTGGGTCAAAAGAAGAGTTTAGTCACTTTCTTTCATTCCAAATTGTTTTCCAAAATGGTTAGACCCATTCACAGCCCACTAACAAGGGGAACATGTGTTCCCACAGCTCCTCTATTATTGATCATTTTGTATTTTGATATCTTTGACAATCTGCTGGGCATAAGGCTGAAACTAATTGTTTGAATTTTTCATATGGTTAAGTTTTCAATTCTTCCCTTGAAAATTGTTTGCATCTTCTGATCTCTTATCTACAGGTTCCTGGTCTCATATATTTGTGCTTTGTTTACATGTTATTTCTTCTTTTTTTTAAAGCTTTTTATTTTCAAAACACATGCTTGGATAGCCTTTAACACTCACTCTTGCAAAACCTTCGAATTTTTTTTCTCCCTCCCCTATATGACAAGCAATCCAATATATTTACTTGCTTTAGGGAATGCCTGACAAGAAAACTCCCTTTACCAAATCACAGCATCTGCTCTATGTCTTCTAAAATCGACAACTCCATATATGTATTAATTCCCCATATACATCAGATATCAAGCTTCCACAAAAGAAATCTGAAGCAAAGATTTCTCTGCCATTTATGTTGTCTGCAATGATTTTGTTCATGAGAAAGTTTTTCAGTCTCAGGTTATCAAAATCATCTATTTTGTCTTTTATAATTATCTCTAGCCCTTTTTAAGTTAAGGTTTCCCCCACTAACTACAACTAGGAAAAACATAGCTCTGTGTAATTATAGTGACTAATCTTGGCCCAGCAGAAGAAATGAAAAAAGGTATCTCCTTCCTTTGTTTGAGGAACAGGGAGTGCTGTTAGTATCATCAAACTTGATTGTTGTTTTACCCAATTTTTTCTTTACTTTATTACTAGAGATGACTAGGTCAAAAAGACCTGAATTCAAATCCAGCTATAGCTGTGTGACTATAGGTAAGTCACTTAACTGCTTCCCTTTGCCTCAGTTTCCTCAGTTATAAAATGGGAATAATAATAGCATCTATCTCTTCCAGGGATGGTGCAAAGATCAAAGGAGATAATATTTGTAAAATGCTCAGCATAGTACCTGGCACATAGTAGGCACTTAATGAATACCTATTCCCTCAGCCAAAAATGGGGTGGGGATCAGGTGGTGTAATTCAGATATAACTCTGACAGAAAAACAAAAGGCATCAATAACACTTTTTAAAAAATGCCTATTAACTTGACCCTCAGGATCTGAGGGACTCCAAGGTTCCCTCGCTTTGTTCATCTCCTAGGGGAAGCAACATCAGTGACAAGGGTCTAATCTTAGCTTAAAGCCTTCCTGCCTTCTCAGAAAGGTCCCAGGAGGCAGGGATGGGGGAAGGCACTCCCGTTGGCCCACCGGTCCCAGAGCATCCATACCTGGGTGCACAGCCTCGATGTACCATGTGAGCACACCGTACACCACAGCATCCGCGATCAGCATCATCATCGACAGAAGCAGATTGAAATCGTCACCTTCCACAGGAGACTGGCTGAACGTGTGCCACTGGATGCCCACTCCGGCCACCTCGTAAAGGGCAAAATACTTGGACCCCAGGCCAAAGGCTGTGGTAGACATGAGAGACTGGGGAGGAACAAGAAGGCAATCAGGAGGAGCAGCTGCACTTGGGGAGCCTCCCTCCAAAGGGCGAGGATGCCCCCTGTGCCCTTGCCCCCGCTCCCCCCAGCCAGGCGGGTACTCACTGCAATGCATTTCTCAAAGGCCGTGATCTTGTCATGGGCCACCTCCTCTCGGATGGCCACATACATGTAGGGCACGTAGCTTAGGAAGTAGATGATACCCCCGCAGGCTGACGCCAGCTTCGCTTTGGAGTAGAGCACGGATACCAGGAAGCTGACCCGGGGATGGAGAGAGCACTGTGTGAGACACCCTGAAACCCCCTAGCACGGGCTCTGGCTGCTGAGCCCCTTCCCTCTCCTGGGCCCAGGCTCAGCTTCTCGGCTATCCCAGCCCTCTTAGATAACTCCAAGGGCCCCGAGAGGCTCTCCACTGTCATGGAGGCATAATCTTTACCTCCAGGGCATCCTGGCATATCAGGTAAAGAACTGGACTCAGAACCAAGAAGTCCTGGGTTCAAATCCTGCCTCTAGCATATAATAGTTATGTTAACTTGAAGAAGTGTCCTAGGCAACTCTTTAAGACAGTGAGTGCAGAAAAGAGCTAAAAGGATGGGTATAGTAATCTCCCCCCACTGGGAGGGGGGGTTCTCAAACTTTTTGGCCTCAGGACCCCTTGATAAAGGGTTGGTTTTTTTTTTTTTTTTTTTTGGAGTGGAGGGCACTCCCAGAGTCATACAGTTAGAAGTGTTAAGTGTCTGAGGCTAGATTTGAACTCAGGTCCTCCGAACTTCAGGGCTGGTTCTCTATCCACTACACCACCTAGCTCCCTCTTTACTTTGTACTCTTAAAAATTACTGATAACCCTACAGAGTTTTTGTTTCTGTGTTGATATTTGCCCTAGTCATTAAAAGTGATAATTTTAAAATATTTGTGTACTATTTCATTTTTAAAAAAACAATAAACCCATTATATGTCAACCTAAATGATCTATCTTATGAAAAATTAACTATATTTTCCAAAACACAAAAAATTAGGGACAGCATTGTTTTACATATTTTTGTAGATTTTTAATGTCTGACTTAATAGTAGACAGCTGGATTCTCCTATCTGCTGCTCCATTCCATCTGTTAACAATAGGTTATTCTAGTTGAATTATGTGAAGAAAATTTGGATTCATAAAGATACATAATTGGAAAAAAGAAGATGTATTTAAACAGACAATGAAAATAATTTCTAAACTCCGGGTCCTCCTGAAAGGCTTTTGGGGACCCCAAGGGTCTGAGAACCACACTTTGAGAGGGGGCCCACCCTGAGCCGGCTTCCCTAGGGGCCGGTGGGCACATGGGTCCACTAGAGACCCGCTTACCCACTCCTCCCCTTGGCTCCCCCTCGCTCACCAGAACATGATGGTGGCCACAGCATAAATGGCCAGGAAAAGCCAAATGATGAGCACATGGCTGTGCATGAGCACTTTGCCGTATTTGAGGATGGCTGTGAGCGCTGTCACAGATATGGAGAGCTGGACAAAGCCCGTGATGAACCAGGCTACCCAGTGTACCGCGTTGTTCAACCCCATCGTCTTCATCACCTAGGGAAAAGGGCCAGGCAAGTGAAGGAGCCCCGGGGGAGAGGCCAGGAAACAGGAGTCCCACGGATGACTGGAGGAGGGAGAAAGGGACAGGCGTGGAGCCTGAGAAAGGGAAGGATCCCCAAAGGGACGTTCTGGCTGCAAGGGGCTGCCACGGGCTGGCAGGCAGGGGACCCTGACCCTACAGAGCCCCCCTCCTACCTCCTTGAGACGATGCTCCTTCTCGGCCACTATGTGCTGAATCATCATAGCCACAGAGTAGACCCAGGAGATCACCATGCAAAGGGGCATCATGTGCTCAATCACAAACAGGAAGCTGGAGGGAAAAAGCAAAGGGACTCAAGTTCCTGGTCTGGGGCTCCCACCCAGGAGCTGGCGACTCCGGGGCACCAATGTACACTCTCTTGCTTATACTGTCCCCATGCCTAGAACGTCCTTCCTTCCCCCTCTTTGTTCAACATCCTTTAAAGCAAGTGTCAATTGAACACCCATAGAAATGGGGCCTCTAAATCAATCCTTGCAGGCCACAAACTTACTCAGAAAACCACTTTTAATGTTATCTATTATTGTATTTTCATTTATTTTGTTACATATTTCTCAGTTACATATTTTTATTAAAGCTTTTTATTTGCAAAAATATGCATAAGTAATTTTTCAACACTGACCCTTGCAAAGCTGTCTGTTCCAAATTTTCTCTCCTTCCCTCCACCCCCTCCCCTAGATGGCAGGTAGTTCAATACAGGATCAATTACATTTTAATCTGGTTCTAGCAGCACTTGGGGTATTGTGGGTCTTCCCTGTTTAACCCCTCTGCTTTAAAGCCTATCTCTCATACCACCTCTTCCCTGAAACCATCCCTGGTGTTTGGCAGTTAATAGCAATCTAACCTCTTAGATTTCAGAGAGCACTTTCTTGCAAGTCTTTAATGTAATATTATGCATTATACATATCAGTGTTTGTGTTTTATTCCTCCACTAGACAGTAAGTTTCATGAGCATCTTACCTAAATTTTGTCTCTTACGTGTAATTTTGTGTGTTACATACAGCAAACACACAATAAATATTTGCTAAATGAATCAATAAATCACATATCAAGTCTAGACCTCCTCTGAAAATTGTGGTAAATCATACTAGAGTCTTTGGAGCCTCCCTAAAACCCATTGGTCATATGATGCCTTATTAACAGAATCAGTACTAGAAAAAAAAATTATGGGGAATGCTGGTTGGGGGAGCTTATGGGCTCTATAAAGAACAAAATCAGGATGAGGCAAGATGGAGAAAAAGTTCTGAACAAGGAGGCAAAAGATCTCAGCAGTGTTAGACCTGGGTCTGCTGAGAATAAGCTGGGTTGACACTGGGCCTCAGTTTCCCCACCTATAAAATGACAGGGTTGGACAAGATGATGTCTAGGGACCCTGAGAGGGCTTTGTGACCCTAAGCTGAGGTGTAGAGGTAGGATGGGAAGCATCTTGGGCCAGGGGTCAGAATGCAAAGGTCCTACAGGAAGCTTTTCAACTAACCCAGTGTATGAGTGACACGGGACAGCCACTTCCTCTCCCTAAGCTTCCTCTATAAAGCAGTGATCATAATATTTGCTCTGCCTGTATCACAAAGGAATTGTGAGGCAAGTATTGTGTAAACTGCAGAGTGCTGCATAAAGGAAGTTATTATTCTTAGACTAGAGAAGAGCTAACGTGCATATAGCTAGCACTAAAGTTTGCAAAGCATTACATATGTATGTATATACATAAATATATGCATATATAAGAATGCACATGTATATTTTATAGATAAGTGTATGTGAATAAATAGACACATCTCTAAGAATACATATGTATATTCTTATATATACACACACAAAAGAGTCATATGCATATTTGATTCTTACAATCACCCTGTGAGAAAGGTGCTACGATTATCCCCATTTGATCAGTGAAGAAAGGAAGACAGGTAGAATTAAGTGACTTGCTCAGAGGTCACACAGCTAAGGGGTATCTGAGAAAGGATTTGAACTCAGACCTTCCTGACTTACAGTCCAGAGTTCTGCCCACACATCATCTGGCTGCCTCCAATATGATAAAATGGAAAGTGGCTTGGGTCTGTAGTCAGAGGCCCTGGGTGCGTACTCTGCTCTGACAGCTACTCTGACTACAGCCCTGTCTCCTCATCTCCTCATCTATAAAACAGACCAGATGACTGCAGAAATTCCCGTCAGCTCCAGACCCTATGAGTCCCAGGTTATTCCAATGAGTGTCAGAAGTTATTCACCAAGACGTTACTAAAGCCACATGCGCCACTGTCTGCATTTGTCCCCTTTTTACTAGCAGTAAAAAACCTGCAGAAAGTCATGGGGAAAGGAGAAGCAGAGAAACCCTGGGAAAAAGGCCCAGGGAAAAAGGGAGAGCCATGGCTGGAAGCAGTGAGTGACTACAGCTGGAAGATGAGCAATTCAGGGACTCAGGATGAAGAAATACAGACCTGAGAAGCGCTGCATTGATTTATGTCGGCAGAAGGCGGGTAATCAATCTCCTTTCCCTCACCCCCACCCCCAAACAATTCCTGACGTTGGAGTTGGCAGGGACTGGGACGGCTCCCCGGACTTACTCGTCCCTCGTGTAGCATGGGTACGGGAACATCTGCACGTAATTTCCTGGCTCCACCACATCATGACCAACAAAGGTATTGATTATTGCTCGCTCCATCATGTCTAGGGGGTGAGGCGGGAACAAAGGATCATGGGGGACCCACCGTGACAGAAGGACCCCAAATTAGGAGGTTTGAAAGCTCTTGAGGATGCAAAGGATCGGGGCTCAGGTGGTAGATGTCTCCCCAGCCTGCCTCCCAGTCTTCCTAGAGAAAGGGTCTCACCCTGAATCCAGACAAAGCCATAAAGGAAGTAGAAGCGTCCTCCGGTGTTGGGGCCAGGCCTCCAGTAGGCCCGGCGGATCTCATTGGTCTTCTCTGTGAAGCTGGAATTCTGTCGGATCTTATAGAGCACGTGGGGTGGCAGGGAGCCATCCTTCCGAGTCTGGAAGATCACACCTGGGGTGGGGTGGGAGGGAGAGAGTTATGTTAGAGTGGCTGGGGTCTAAGGAGAGGAAGTCCATGAAGAATAAAGGAGAAGGGATAGGGAGAGGGGAGACCAGAGTCAGAGAGGAGAAGGAGGAGGATGGTGTGGAGGGGGAGAAGGAGGGAAGGAAAACCGAAAGCAAGGGGAGAAGATTGTGTTGGAGGAGGAGAGTAATAGGATATGTTAGGGAAAGGATCCCTCAGCTTGAGGGAATAACATGTGGGAAGAAAGGAGCCCAGGGTGGGGAGGAGGAGAACAAAGAAGGGGTCAAGATTCAAGGGGTCCGAAGATTGGGGGGTCCTGGCAGGCTTTCAGAAAAGGGGACCAGACTCACTAGCAAATACAGTGACATTGTCCTGGTAAGCCTGGTTAAGGGTGTAGTTGACAATACTCTCCTCGTCAGGGAAGCCTTTGAAGATATCCACGCTCACCTGTGAGGCAAAAGGCATCGTCAGAAGTCCTGGAAGGGGATCCTGAGCCCAATCATAGAGAGAGAACACCAAGTATTCAAGCAGCTCTGGAAGCACTAATCTCAATCCTGAGCTGGAAACGTGTTTATGTGGCAGTTTAAAATATGCAAAACCCTTTACATGTGTTATCTCATTTGATCCTCACAACAATCCTATGAGGTGGGTGCTACTACTACTATTATTATTATTCCATTTATATTTGAGAAAATTGAAGTGTAGAGAGGTCACATGACTTGCTCAGGAACTTTTTAATGCACCGTATTTGAACTCAGGTCCTTTTGACTGCAGGTCCCTCCATCCACTGCATCCCTTAGTTGCCTCAGTCGCCACCATGGTGTCCCCTGGCACGGAGCCTAGCTAGAACCCCCGTTCCCTTCTGTCCCACCCCCCAAAACTCTCTCAGACTCAGTCTAGAAGCCTGCAGTCCTGGGTTCTCCCCAGGAGTAAGAATGACTTCTCAGACCCCTTTTCTTCCCCTAACCTTGGACATGAACTGGATCCAGCCACAGGCAGCGTTATCAATGGTGTCCAGTTGCTGAAGAAGAACTGAGGCATTGGGCAAGGAGAAATTGTGGTCCCTGAAGGCAGGGGGTAACTCTCCCTCAGACAGGTTCAGAGCCTCTGGGTGCTGTTGTAGGTCAGTCATATACTAGAGGAAAGAGTTGGGAAGAGTGACTTAGGACGGTCTTTAAAAGAATGAGAGACTATGGGGTTTAGAGCTGTAGTTCTGATAGGTCTGAGAAGGAAAGAAAACCCTGTAGAAAAAAGTGGATATCTGAAGAAAATCTGAGACGATCTTGGAAATTATCTAGTCCAAACTCATCATTTCACCTCCAGTGGAACTGAAGCCCACAGGGACCCTGCCCAAAGTCACAGAATAAGCAATGGCAGGCAGAGTGCACCTTTTAACTCAGGACTTCCCACTCCAAAGCCAGCCCACACTCCACCACCCTCCAATGGCAGCTCCATTTTAATGTAAGTCCTGGATGCTCAGGAGTCGGGTCAGGTTTAATTTTAGGAGCCTAGAGCCTGGGTGAAGGGGTAGCATGCCCTCTGGTGGAGGTGCCATGAAATGGGCAAGAGATTTTAACAGAGCCCAGGTAGCCAAGGGCAATAAGAGGGGCGGTGTCTCCAAGTCCGTCCCCCTGCAACCTCCTGCCCACACCTGCTGCAGCCAGTGGAGATGCTGCTGAAGGCGGCCCTCCTCCAGGAAGCGTCGGATCTCAGCTGAGATGTTGAGCCAGACTTGGGCATAATGGGTCACATTGCCCACAAAAGCAAAGGTCTCATTTGCCTAGGGAAAAGAAGGAGAGAGGAAGAAAGATAAGGAAGGTTATTCCAGGCTGGAGGGCCTTAGAATGATAAGAGTAGATGGCAGAGCCGTTATGTGGAACATCATGCTCTCTAGCGGGGAGAGGGAGACGTATTTTATTTTATTTTTTTTTTGTCAAAGAGAAAAAGCAAAATAAGTACCAGGAATGGGAAATAGAAATAGATATGGAAGAGCAACAGGGTTAGCAAGGAAAGGAGTTTGGAAGAAGCCTATAAAGGAATATGCCATGAGGTATGGGTACATCACTGACTGGCAAGCTAAATCCATATCTTTTTTTGTTTGTTTTAGTTTTCTTTTCTTTTTTTTTTAAATTTTTTTCTCTCTTTTTTTAAAGCTTTTTATTTGCATAACATATGTGTGGGTAGTTCTTCAACATTGACCTTTACAAAACTTTCCATTACAAATTTTCCCCCCTATTCCCCTCCCCTCCCCTAGATGGCAGGAAGTCCACTACATGTTAATTATATTAAAATACTTGACAAATCAAATATATGTATATATATTTCCATACTTATCTTGCTGTGTATCTACAAGAACAAAAAAATATCTGAGAAAGGAAACACAATGCAAGCAATCATCGGTAGAGAGCATGAAAATGTTATATTGTGGTCAACATTTCACATCCTTCTCTCTGGGTGTATATGGCTTTCTTCACTGAACAATGGAAATGGTTTGAGACATTTCATTGTTGAAGAGAGCCATGTCCATCAGAATTGATCATCATATAGAATTGTTGTTGCCATGTATAATGATCTCCTGGTTCTGCTCGTTTCACTCGGCATCAGTTCATGCAAGTCTCTCCAGGCCTCTCTGAAATCATCCTGCTGGTCGTTTCTTACAGAACAATAATATTCCATAACATTCATATACCATAATTTATTCAGCCATTCTCCAATTGATGGGCATCCCTTCAGCTTCCAGTTTCTTGCCACTACAAAAAGGGCTGCCACAAACATTTGGCAAGCTAAATCCATAGAACCTCACAGAGGGCTTAGCCCTGAAAAGTCTTCACCTGGAGATGTGCTTATGGATGCAGCCAAGCTCCCTCATCCTCCCGACGAGCACCCCAGCTCATGGAGCTGTGTGATCCCCCCCCCATCCCTCCATACCTTCAGAATAACTCTATCAGCCTCGGTCCCTGCAGGTGCGTACAGGATCTTGGGGTTGCTGGTCATGAGATGCACCAAAAGCCCCAAGTTCCGCTGTTCTTTGCTTGTGAACCCCAGGGAGCTCATGTTGCCTTGTTTCAGTGCCTCAGGTTCGATGGTCCTGGGGGAGATGAAGGGAGACAGCTGTGTCTCCTTGCACAGCTTGCCCCACTTGGACTCAGCAGCTCTGCCCTAGTCCCCATCCTGGGGTCTTCCCGCTCCCTTGGCTGGCAACAGGGGACCCCACTCTCACCCCTGCTTCTGGCCAAGCCCTGCTGCCAATCAGAGCGTTAAGCCTGGATTAAAGAAGGTCCATCACCCTTCTCCCTGAACAGATTAGGCAAGCCGGACTCTCGGCAGCCAAGGGGGCTCTGATCTGCAGAACGGGTGTGCAGGCGGCTTCTTGAGTCCCCGGCCCTGCCTTATTTGCCGCTTTCATGAGCAGTGGGCCCTACCCCAGCCCCAGAGCCCTCTTCAGGCCCCCATACCGGTTGTTCCCACAGAGGATGGGCTGCAAACCGGCCCAGAGCTGCACAAAGGCAGAGCACTTTCCATGCAGACCATCCCCTCCCAGCTCGCCCTCGCCTTCCCCATCCTCTGCTGTGGCGTTGCCATTGGTGCTGCTTGTGGCGTTGGTGGCCCAGCCGGTGCCGTTGGCAGTCTGTGGTGGGGCCCGGCTGGCACAGGCACCCTGGGGGAGGAGGCGAGCCAGGGAAGACAGAACATCCACATCCCGAAGCACCTTCTCCACACCTAGCAGGTCCCCAAGCAGCACCTGTAGCCTGGACCTCCTCTGAGTGGTTGGGCCATTCACTGCCTCCAGGTGGAGCTGTGGGGAGGAGAGAGAAGGAAACATTTGGGACTCTTACACTGAAAAAGTCCCTCTAAGTCAAATCCCTCTTAGCAGTCTCCTCTTGCACCTCCCTCCAGACCAGTGGTGTGCTGCTTGCTGGTAAATGTTTAACAACCAAGCGCTCTGGAAAACAAACAAAACAAAACAAACAAAACTGTTCCCAGGAAATACTTTGCGTTTAATCTGCATTATTCACATTTCCTCCATCACTTTCTTCAGTCCAGCCAACCAGTGAAACAATAAATCAAGAAACCCTGGTTTTGTAGCATTTGCCAAATTTTAAGGTGTAAAAGCTCATACTGAAAATTTAAAAATTTCCAGCCTCTGCAGCTGTCAAACCCCCCAGCTCTTTCCCAGTCCCCATTCTAGTTCTACTCTCCCCCCAACAAGCCCCTAACTCTAGCTCAACTCCAGAGGCTCCCTCTCCAAACATTCTGAACTTGTCCCCTATCCTGATGCAGAATGAACTTGCATGCAGGAGGAACATAGCAGGAGCATGATAAAAAGTCCTTTTTGAACTTTAATGAAAAGGAAATTCAAAAACTAGACAGTGACGCAGGGGATTCCCCTCTCTAAAATCAAATTCACATTTCACCCAAACCAACTCTCGCTACTTCGAAAAGTGTCCCCGGTGTGCCCGACTCAGAACCCATAATTCCCTTAATGCGATCCCACCAGGTCACTCCCATTATCTCTCCAGTCTGATATGTACCCTAATGCTAGTCCAATCTCATGACCTCTGGCAGACAATAAGAGCCACCCATTTGGTTTCTTTGCTTCAGAATTTGCCCTCCCTACACAGTCCACCACAGGAATCTGATTGCTTGACAGCCAGTTCCTTCCTCTATTTGAAACATATCAGGGATTCCCATTTCCTAAAAAAAAAAAGTCAATGGCTCTTTTCAACAATGAGATGATTCAGGTCAGTTCCAATGGATTTGTGATGGAGAGAGCCATCTGCCTCCAGATTGAGGATTATGAGTTCTGAATATGGATCACGACAATATTTTCAAAAACCTTTGTTGTTATTTGCTTACTGGGTTTTTTTTTCTCATTTTTTTTCCCTTTTTGATCGGATCTTTCTTACATAACACGATAAATGTGGAAATGTGTTTAGAAGAATTGTACATGTTTAATCTATATTGGGGAGGGGCAGAGGAGAAGGGAAAAAATATGGAATACAAGATTTTGCAAGGATGAATATTGAAAACTATCTTGACATATTCTGAAAAATAAAAAGCTATTATAAAAAAAATAAATAAAGTCAAAAGCCTTTAGTTTGGCTGTCAAGTTCCAATATATGTTTCAGCTTACTTCCCTCAATATTCCCCCTTCAACCAAATTCATCTCTTGGTGGTCACACTCATATCTTCCCTGGGAAAAAGGAGGAAAAGCTCCCCACATGAATTCCAGAGATATTTGACCTCAGATTTCTAAACATAAAAAATCCAGGGGATTTCTGGACAAGAATTGTGGAAAAAGGCAAGAAGAGCAAGGGCCGCCTCCTGGAGTCAGACCCCGTCCTGCTGGGGGGGGGGGGGGAAGAGGAGGAGTCAGACTGTCCCTCCCCACTCGGCTCACCTGGCTGACAATCTTGTGCACATCCAGCTGGTACTGGAGCTCAGAGGCCAGGTGGGAGAAGCGCTGGGCCCGTGCAGCGGCTTGACCACTGCACACTGCCACTCGATAAGCCTGCAGCCGCTCCCTCTGGCTCTCAGACACTGTCAAAATCTGGCCCAGTTCCTCGGAGCCCCGTGCACATGTCAGCTGCTCTAGTAGCTGAGGTGCCAGTAACAATTCCTGAAGGAAGAGAGGGCAGGGTTGGTGGCAGCCGTCCCCATCAACTCCCGTCCCACACTTTCACAGTGTCCCTCACCTCCATCTCTCTGACCAGGGCCTGGGGGCTGGAGGCCTCAGGGTGTTCCAGGGGGGGACCGGCCAGGCCCAGGGCCTGGGACAAGAGGCGGAAAACAGCTTGCTTATTGGCATGGTGGGTAGGTTCCTGTAGAGCGTGGGGCACTAATCCCTCCTCAAGGTCTCGCCAGCTGCCTGGGATGCCATCCTGGGGGAGGAGAAATCCCAGAACAGAGGGGATTAGAATAGGAAGCAGATCCCTTCGATACCCCCAGATTCTCTGTATTCCATCCTCTTCCTCTCCTGTGCCTTTCTCCCATATTCCAATTATCCTTACCTTTTTCCTAACTCTTTTTCTTTTTTTTTTTTCCCCCGCTTTTTTGCTGAGGCAATTGAGGGTAAGTGACTTGCCCAGGGTCACACAGCTAGGGAATGTTGCGTGTCTGAGACTAGATTTGAACTCAGGTCCTCCTGACTTCAGGGCTGGGGCTCTCTCCACTGCGCCACCTAGCTGGCCACTTTCTCTGACGCTTCACAGTTTTATCAGCTCCTCTTGCTCCAGCTTTCCCTGACCTTATCTGAAGCAATACCTAAATAAGCCCACACTGGCCCATCCCCAATCACACTTGCTGATACTACCCTATTCCTCACCATACCCATTAATCCCTGTACCAACACCCTTAAAGCCTGGGCCACTAACAGGATTTCCTCATACCCTCTTACTCCTTCCCACTTTTACTCATTTCTTGGTTTTGGTGTGGAAACCTCACCTCTAGCCGGAACTTCTTTTCACCAACCCCGGAGCGGACCCAGGGTTCCTTCCCCTTCTTGGACAACATGCCCTCAGTCAGGGTGGGTAAAGGACCAAAGAGTAACCTATAAACCTGCAATTATGGGGAAGGGAGGGAGGAAGGAGGGAGAGAAGAAAGAAGAAGCAAAGGAAGAAGGAAGGGAAGGAAGGAAAAGGAAAGAAAGAAGGAAGGGAAGGAGGGAGACGGGGGGAAGGAGGGAGAGAGGGTGGAAGAAGGAAGGAAGGAAAGAAGGAAGGAAGGAAGGAAGGAAGGAAGGAAGGAAGGAAGGAAGGAAGGAAGGAAGGAAGGAAGGAAGGAAGGAAAGAAAGAAGGAAGGAAGGAAGGAAGGAAGGAAGGAAGAAGGGAAGGAGGGGAGAGAGAGGAAGAAGGAAGGAAGGAAGGAAAGAAGGGAAGAAAGAAAAGGAAAGAAGGTGTAAAGAAAGAAAGAAGGGAAGGAGGGAGAAAGGGAGGAAGAAGAAGGAAGGAAGGAAAGAAGGAAGGAGGGAAGAAATATTTATTAAGCACAATACAACAGGCACCATGCTAAGAAGGGAGTCCAGACCTAAAGTACAGCCTCACATTGAAGCCTTGGGGCCAGCCACATGAAAGCCATAGACCAGGCTGGGAATACTTCCACACAGCCCACTTTCTCCAGGCTGGGTGTTCCATGTGGGATGACTGTAAGGGGGCTGGGAAAAGATCTTCCTAAAAATAGCCTCTATGCCTTGCTCCCCAAACGTTCCTTGAAAGCAAATACCTCACTTTATGCTTCTTTGTATCCACTAACAGGCAAATCAGTCTAAGCTCTGGGTGAGCAGCTCAGACCAATACCTTGCCAACCCCATTGCTCTCCACAAGTCACTCACCTCATGCAAGTTGACCTTGGAACCCAGTAGCATCTCCGTAGTATCATTGGACAGGGACAAATTCTGGGAAAGGAAATGGTAGAACTCCTGCCTGTCCTTGGCTGCCGAACCCAGAGTGAAGTCAGACACTAAACAGAGTGGGGAGAAGACAGGGCTGTTCTGTGAGAAGGCCCATCATCCTGGGTGGGGGAGCTAGAGATGAAGGCATGTCCTCAGGACCTGGGAGCCCTCCATCACTGAGGAAATCTCCTTGACCGGTCCAGCCCCTGCGTTTTACAGCTGAAGAAACCGAAGCCCACAGAAAATGTGGCCAGTGTCACACAGGTGATCCTGTCAGATTAAGGTCACTGTGTATATTTGCTCAGTTATACTGGGAAGAGCTGGGATTCTTAGCCAGCTTTTCTAAATCCACATTCAATGTCCTTCTATCATACCACATTTATCTCAGTGTTTCTAAGTATTTACCACCATCAGAACAATGGGGAAACTGAGGCACCAAGCACAGAAAAGGTTCATTCACGTTTCCCTGAGCTGGGAGGTTTGGTCCAAGAACCAGAAGTCCTACCTCTCATCCCCATGTCCCAGGCTCAGAGGCCCACCTGTTTGGCTGTCAAAATGGCTTTCCAAGGTCCCAGGGCCGCTGCTAAGGGATTCCAGATGACTTCGGACGGACTCCAACTCCTCCTCAAGGCTGGGTCTGGCAGGATCAAACAGGTTACTCTCCTCCACCACCCGGTTTAGCTGCTCTAGGAGCTGGGTCACCCTGTGGGAACAGCACCTGACTGGTTACCCATCTTTTTCTTGCTCAGGCCTTGGATATAAAATGCTTGAGAGGAAAAATGACATGGGGACATTTCCCGGGCACAGGCAGTGCCAGCCAACGAGAGACTGTCAAAGGCCAATGGAAACGGGCAACCTTGGGGAGCTAGCCCAGGGCAGGGACACCGACCGGGCAATGAGTACTCACGTGGAGTTGGAATACTGGAGGAAGCCAAATTCATCCCGCTGACCATCGGGGCAAAGCGACTGCATAACAGGCAGGATGCCCGCTGAGGTGAGGGGCGATGCTGTGTAATATGCTAGGAAGGGAGGAGAGAGATGAGGAGGACAGGGGAGAAGTGAGAGTTTGTAGAAGAGAGAAAGGGAGACACACAGAAGGAAACAGAGAAAGAGCAGAGAAGGAGAGAGACTCCAGGAAAAAGAGCGCGACGAAGAGGAAAGACAGAGAAAAGGAGAAGAGAGAGACAGGGACAAAGAGACAGAATGCCCAGCCCAGAGCAGTCCAGCGGGTTAAGTCGGAAGATTGGGGCCAGGAAGTCGTTTCAGGCACAGCTGGTACAAGTCAGAAGTCAAAGGGCTTATAGCCCAAGGGGGTCCCTTACCTGCCAGTATCAGTGGGGGTCCATCCTCCCCAGGAAGTCAGGGGTGACCCTGCTGTTTTTAGCATGGCCAATGTGAAACACAAGGCTTTTGGGGGCTGAGCCAGCAGATAAGTTCTAGGGGTACACAGTGACTTCTCACTTCTCTGGCTGACTAATTAGCTGAGCAGTGAATGCGTTTATCAATAGAGGCCCATGTCCCCTCCCCCAGCCAAGGCCCCTAGTTTACAGGGAAGAAGAATTGGGGGCAGAGTGGGAAGGAAAAGCTGCCTCCCTTTAGCACTGGGATAGTGTGCAAAGGATATATACCAAGGCCCCCATCTCTTGCTTCCTCCTCCTTCTGCTAATTGTTCTATACCTGTATCCCCATTGGGGAAGGGGAGGGAAGCGGGGATGAATAACAGTCTTATCTCTCCTGAAGCTTCCATTCCAATTTTCTTCTCTCCCTGAGAAAGGCAGCTTTTAAATAAGCCCCTTAGGAAGCCCACGGTTATGGGGAATAGGAGCCCAGAAGGGGATGACCCCTCATGGAAACTGGGCTGAGAAGGAGAGAAGACTCAGGTAGACTCCAGTCCCAGACCAATCTTCCTAAGAGGGAACCAGCTCTTCAAGGAGGTTTAGCCAGGATAGATGGAAAATGGCTTATATTCCTTCCCCGCTCAAGCAAAATATAGTGATGTCCAAGGGTACTCCCCTTCCCCTCCCTACCTCTGTATAGAAAAAATGAACCAGTCTAGTTCAGGGGCATATCTGGAGAGACCCTTGTTTGGTTACTTCCGTGGAGGATTTATGACTCCAACATAAGGAGGATGGATGGAAACAGCGATGGGATGTTCCCTAATCCGAAGTCCCAGGGTAGGATTTGTTAACAACCCCAAAGGCTTTCCCATAATCCTACAATATCATTCCTGGGGCCCCAGCAACAAACTAAAAAACAACTCAAATGTTCTTCCTTGTATTCCCTACTTCATCACTTTTCCTGGGGAAAGATCCAGCTCCCCTAATTCTGACATACTTGCACAGAGCTGGAGCCTACCACAGAGAAGGCCTAGAACTGGGTCTGCATCCCCAAAGCCTGCCTCCCTCGCATCTTGGGAGAATTGTGAATAATCAAGGAGTTAACAAAGAAACTGTGCAAACCAGGAAGCAAAGGTGAGACCGTGCAAGCAGCAGAAAGGCCCAAGCTAAACCGTGGGAAGCACTGAGTAGTGTGCCAGCTTCCCAAGAGGAATATCCCACCTAGCCCCCCATGACCGTCCCAGAGCCCTAAGAGGGGAGAGCAAACAGAAGGGTGGGTGAGGAATCAGGAAAGCAGCCAGGAATCTACCAGCCATTCCCCAGACTAGTTTGGGGGTCATGGGAAGGGAAGGGGGCAGAAAGAGGTTGGAACTTACAGACTGGTCATGCAAGGGATTCAGACGGGCACAGAAATGCAGAGGAAGAAAAGAAAGAGAACATGCATGAGAGAATGGAGGAGGGGGAGGGAGAAGAGAACCAAAAACACAAAAAAAAAAAATGGTGAATGGGAGGTGAGGAAGCTGAGGCAGGGGCGTCTTGGCCCTGAATGCAAAGCAAATGGTGGTGACCCGAAGACAGCTCCTCCAGCACGCAGCCTGGCTGGCCATGTCCACTTCATTACCTGGGCCCAGGCTGAGGAGATGCTGAAACACAAGTTCCTGTGTGCACACACATGCACACATGTGCATGCATGGAAAACACGTGCAAATACACCGTTACGCAAATAGACATGAAGAGGACATTTCTCCCCACCTGCGGGCCCTGCCTGGATCTCCTCCCATCTTGTTTATTCTTCCCTCCCCAATCCCCCCTCCTTTCCCTGTTCCAAATCCCTCCCCCGGGTCCTCCCAGGCTTTCCCCTTTTCAACAACCCCCCAATCCTCTCAGATTATAATATATATATATATTTTTTTTTTTACTTATTTATATATTGTGCTTTATATATACATGTATATATTAATTATATACTGTATATTATATATATATGTATATATTTACTTATTTATATATTGTGCATTATATATATATATTTACTTATATATTGTGCATTATATACATATATTTACTTATATATTGTGCATTATATATAAATATAAATCTACCCTGCTCTGTGATGAGCTGAATTATGAGTGGGGTAGGGGTACACTTTCTCCTTCCTCCTGATAAGATCCCTGGGACTTGGAGCTCTGGAGGGGAGTCTTACCAATTCACCCAATCCAATCATTTTACAAATGAGGAAGCCAGAGGCTTAAATGACTTACCCAGTCACCCAGGTGATAGTAGCTGAGCCAGGCTCTGAAGCCTGGGCCCACCCCCCAACCCCACCACCGGCCTCTCCCTCACCTTCTTTCACCGAGATGGTAGGTTTCTTTTGCCGCAGCCCAAGGAGGATGAAGAAGAGGACGAGGGGGATGAAAATCTCGAAGGCCAGGACCCACTGTGGACAGAGAGAGCGAGAGGGTGAGAACTGCGGCCTCCAGAAATCCTAGTCCCCCCTGTCCCAGGACAGAGAATGCCCATAAGAAAGGGGAAAGCCTGGCCAGGACAAACACTTCCCAGGGGTTGCTGCAGGAGGGGCAGGGAGGATTTGGGAAGCAGGGCTCAGCTTCAATGGATCCAGGACAGAGTTAATTCTCTCTCCATCCCCTGGCTGGATGGACAGAGCTAGAGAAGGGAAAGTTGTTCCAGGACGAGGTCAGTCAGGGCAAAGAGAAGAGGATCCAGGGATTCCGGCTGGCAGGTGAGCTGCCTGACCTCCACAAGTGTTCTCCCCAAATATCACTGGCCTCTCCAAGGGTCCCCCCAAGCTGGCTATGGGCTCTCTCCAGGACACAAATAGAGAAGCTAAGACTCTAGAAAGGAGCCTGAACTTGCTCGATATCCAACAGCACAATAGAAAAAACTGACTGGAGTCAAAGGTCCCCAGTGCAAATCCCACTCCTGATGGACGCTTACTCCTGGGTGACATTGGACAAATCATTTCACTCCCCTGTCTCAATTCCTGTAAAATGAGAAAAGTAGGCCAGATCTATTAGCTTAGGGAATGGACCCAGACTCAAGCTTCCTGCCTCCAAGTGTGCTTTTTCCCCCAAGGCAATTGGGGTTAAGTGACTTGCTCTGGGTCACAAAGCTAGGAAGTGTTAAGTGTCTGAGGCAGGTTTGAACTTCTAACTGCCCTTAAGTAAACTGTGCTCAGCAGGGAAGAATTGAGGGCCTTTACCTAAGAAAATCAGCTTCTTGTAATACTTTCACCTTTTTTGCTGTTGTTTGCTTGTTTGTTTTTTTTTTCTTTCTCGCGTTTTTTCCCCTTTGATCTGATTTTTCATGACCAATATGAAAATATATTTAGAAGATTTGCATGTTTAACCTATATCAGATTGCCTCTTTTCTCAAGGAGGAGAAAAGGAGAAAAATTTGGAACACAAAGTTTTGCAAAAATGAATGTTGAAAACTATCTGCGTGTATTTGGAAAAATAAAATACTATTAAAAGGGGGGGGGGGCAAGTTTCTCTTTAGAATGGAAGTTCCTTGTGAAACAAGCAGAACCAGGAGATCATCATACACAGCAATAACAGCATTACATGATGATCAATTCTGAGGTCCATGGCTCTCTGCAACAAAGAATTGTCTCAAACCTGTTCCAATTGTTCACTCAAGAAGACCATATACACCCAGAGAGAGGGATATGAAATATGGACCACAACTTAACATTTTCATGCTCTCTATTGAGGTTTGCTTGCATTGTGTTGCCTTTCTCTGATTTTCTTTCTTTTTTTTTTTCTTGTAGATAGGATTTTTCTTGCACAACTTGTCAAGTATTTCAACATTATTAACATGTAGTGGACTTCCTGCCATCTAGGGGAGGAGAGGGAACTCGGGGTAAAAGTTGTAATGGAGAGCTTTGTAAAGATCAATGCTGAGGAACTACCCATACATATGTTATACAAATAAAAAGCTTTAATTAAAAAAAAATAGAATGGAAGTTCCTTGAAGGTAGAAACTGTTTAACTTTTGCCTTTTTTATCTCCCAGTCACACTCATTAACTGGTACTTGGCAACGAGATGCTGGTGGAAGTTAATTAATTTGAATCCAGGGCAGTTGAGGTTGGGCTCCCACTGGGACCCAAGCAGATGGATCTGAGAGATGATGCTCAGGCCTTAGGTTTTCCCCTCAGCCTCTGCCCTTTCCTTTGGCTGAAATTTGTCCTCATTTTATTCTCCATATTGCCCTCTGTCCCTGATATACCACAGCACTAGCCAATGTGTCCCCCTGCCAAGATGCACTCCACAACAGAAAGCTCTTTACCAGCCCTGACAGCAGAGACAATAAAAGCATAAATCATTTTCTGATAAGTAGCTTCCAATAACAAAGTTCCTGGCCCAAATTCTACTATTTCCCTATCAGAGAGAAACCTCTGTTCTTCTCCAGGCCTGGGGAACTGTTCCAGGTCGGGGAGACAGAAAGATGCCTTTAAAGACCAGAGATTCAGCTGGGGGAAATTGTAAAGGGACTTGCAGAAGGAGCCAATAGAAGAGGCTACAGTTGGTGGTGACCCAGGGCATGGACTGTAGGCAAAACTTACTTATTGGTGGGCAGCGTCCTGCTATTTAAACTGGTGCCTGACCAAGGAATGCCAGGGACAGCTGAGTAAGGCTGGAGAACACAATGTGAGAAGTGCTTGCCACAGGAAGGAAATCCATAGGAATAGGGATTTTTTAAAAAATATATTTTTTAATTTTTTTAGGAATTGGAATTTTTAAAATGTTTTTTAATTTTTAATTTTTTAGGAATGAGGATTTTTAATATACTTTTTAATTTTTAATTTTTGGGGGAAGG
>JAJPUD010022507.1:0-21306 GCA_023553655.1 Myrmecobius fasciatus | reverse complement strand
TATCTGATATATCGTTTGTGTAGATAAGATTTTTCTTGCACAGCAATGATAAGTTTGGAAATATGCATACATATATTCGATTTGCCAATATTTTAACATAATTAACATGTAGTGGATATCCTGCCATCTAGGGGAGGGGTGGGGAGTTGGGGGGAAAAATTTGTAACGGAAAGCTATGTAAGGGTTATTGTTGAAGAATTAGCCACACATATGTTACGCAAATAAAATAAAAATAAATAAAAAATAAAATAAATAAAATAAATAAAAAAAATAAAAATGAAAAAAAGAATCATTAAATAGTATTTGATGGGCAAGTAAGTGGCAAAATAGAGTATTGGATTTGTAATAAAAAAAAATCTCCTCTTTATGACCTCAAATCTGAACTCAGGCACTAGTTGTATGATATTGGCCAAATCACTTCACCCTGTTTGCCTCAGTTTCTTCATCTGTAAAATTAGCTGGAAAAGGAAATGGAAAACTACTCTAATATCTTTGCCAAGAAAACCCTAAAATGAGGACCCAAAAAGATGAATACCTCTGAAATGGATCAACAAAAACAACAAAATGATGTTTGTGCAGAACAATCATAAACTCTCTGAGTTTTAAGGAATTAATTTCATATGTTATCTAATTTGACATATTTAAATAGTAATCTCTAAACCACTGTTAACATTTTATGCTTAACCAATCAATAAGCATCTATTAAGCATTTACTATGAGTCAGGTATTTTAATAAGTACTGGGAATTTAGAAAGGCAAAAACAGTCCCTTCCTTTAAGAAAACCACATTCTAAAAGGGATAACATATAAAAATATATATGGATCAGAAGAAAGAATTTAATCTATAAGGAGAAGGTATTAATAGTTGGAGAGGGAGCAATAAATCAAGAAAGTCTCCTGAACATGAAGGAATCTGAGCTGTATAGTAATAGGGCATCAGGGAAATTGAGGCAGAAAGATGAAATAAAGTATCCCAGGCATAAAGGCAGCTAGTTAAAAAGACAAAGACAAGAGATAGAATGTAATGTTTGAGAAACTACAAAGAAGTCAAGGCAGGTAGATCAAAGAGTGCATGGAGTGAAACAAAGTGTA
The DNA here is from genome assembly GCA_023553655.1 of Myrmecobius fasciatus. Lineage (NCBI taxonomy): Eukaryota > Metazoa > Chordata > Mammalia > Dasyuromorphia > Myrmecobiidae > Myrmecobius > Myrmecobius fasciatus. Next base: position 20,214 of record JAJPUD010022507.1, on the reverse strand, counting down.
AGAAGCCAAAAAGAGGTAAGAAAGAGCCAAGTTAAGAAGGGAATTAAAAGCCAAATAGAGATTTTGTATTTGATTCTGGAAGTAATGGGAAGCCACTTGAACTTTTTGAGTGGGGGGTATGGCGGGGCTAGGGGTAGCTAGGTGACGTAGTACATCAGATAGAATGCTGGGCCTGGAATTAAGACTCACCTTTGTGACTTCAAATCCGGCCTCAAACACTTATTAGTTGTATGATCCTGGTCAAGTCATTTTATCCTGTTTGCCTATTTCCTCATCCGTAAAATGAGCTGGAAAGGGGCAAATCAAATCATTCCACGATATCTGCCAAGATAACCTAAATGTAATCACAAAGAGTCAGACATGATGGAAATGATTCAACAACAACTGACATGGTCAAAAGTACATTTTAGAAAAAATCATCCTGTCAGCCAAATGAAGAAGAGATTGTCTGGGGAGAAATTTGAGGCAGAGAAGGATATTGTAGTAGTCTATTGTAGTCTATTTGAAAGGGAACAAGGGCTTGAATTAAGGTAGCAATTATATGAATAAAGAATAAATTATCTTTTCTCCAAAACCCTCTATCTCTCTTATATTTATTAATTAAGAGCATTAAGTCACTAAGAATGACCTTAGTGTCATCATTACCTCCTCACTTACCCCACATATTCAACCCATTGCAAACCTTTTTTACCTTCACAGTATCTTTATAATAAAATAATACACATGCATATCTTTATATATATTTGTATATTTTACATATATGTATGTACATATATGTGTGTATTTTACATATATGTATGTGTATACATATATGTGTGTATTTATAATGTGTATATATAAATGTATACATATACATTTTCCTATCTCTATTCATCCTTAGTAACTTAAAAATGGAGAAGAGTTTTGCATAATAGTCAGTGAGAATGATTGGATCAAGTACAACAGTCAACAAGCATTTATTTAGTGCCTAGTGTATAACAGGAACTTTTTGAGGACTGGGAAACATGGGTGTATTTATTGGCAGCAGGGAAGAAAACTGTAGTTAGGAAGAGACTGAAGAGAGAATGGAGATGATTATGGGTGTAATTTGCTAGAAAATAAAGGGGAGGGGTAAAATTGAGGGTGAGTATAGAAGGGGATATCTTAGCAAGAAGAAGATTCATGTCTTCCTTTGATTCAGGAGTCAAGGAAAAGATATTAGAGTATGATATCTGAGAGATGTGAAATGAGAATATGAGAATGAGAGCACTTAGCAATAATATTATTTTTTTCCAGTGAATTTGGAAGCAAGATCCTTAGATAATAGAATGGAGCTTGAGAAGTAGTGGGAGTTTTGAAGAACAATGAAAAGGTTTGAAAGAGCTCTTTATAGAAAGGGATAACAAAGTATTAGAGTGGAATCTAATTGATGTTATACAGCATATATTTGTAGCGAATCCAGTCTTGTAAGTTTTCTCCAGTTTTCTTTGTCCAGCAGCATATAAACTGAAATAAAGGAGACAGGTAATCTAGGGTTGGTGCTTGGCAAGATATGATTAGTGATAGGATAAGGGACAAGGAAATAAAAGTTAAGGGCTAGAAGATACTGAAGGGTTGAGTTTATTCAACAAGGGAGTAAAGATCAGAAAATGAGAAAAATATAGCCAATGTATCTTAGGAAAAGTAAAGGTCACAATGAGGATGAAGAACAAGTTTAGCAGTCATAAAACGCATAGAAAAAATAGAATGATAAAAATATGATTAGATAAAGAAATTTTGGAATTCATGAATATTCTAGTGGAACTCCAATGGATTGTGACAAGAGCAAGAGTATGATCACTTATTTGTAGTTGAGGTAGAGCAGAGGATGTCATGGAAATTGTCTAGACAGAGTAAATAGGAAGTTTGAATATTTGAGGGAATATCAACATGCAGGCCGACATTCCCTAATGAAGGTAAAAGATAAGATGAAAAGACTATACTTCAGGCAATAAACTCATTGGTGGAAGGAGGATGTCCTGGAGGTATGATAGATAGCAGCTACCAGAAACTTTGGATTGAATGAACTAAAATCTTACAAAGTTGAATTTTAAAAACTATCTTTATATGTAATTGGAAAATTAAAATACTAGCATGGAAAAAGAAAAAGAAATGAAATGCATGTGCAAAGCATAACCTGGAGGTCCTTTCCTACACCTCCTTCAACGTTACAGAGATAGCCTTCCCTGCTTCTGCCATTCTAAGTAGACATTTTGTCAGGGGATGAGGAATGAGGAATTTTTTTGTCAGGGACATTTGAATAATTTTAATGGCATTTACAGTACAAAATTATCAACTGATAGAACTCAAACAGTGGGAGGTTTTTCCACCTAGTTTTTTTCTCATCATCACCTACAATTTCTTTAGCAAATGATTTTACAGGACTGGATGTTCCCCATCCTTCCTCTAGGTGGATCAGGTATCCTCTCTGACCATCCACAGTCCCAAAGGCACTAACTTGCCTATGTGAGTCACCCTGAATAGCCATTCCATCATTGTTCAGGCATTCCATAAACTGTCTCTGGCCACCCCACAATAGTTTTCTTGCACCTATCTAGATATCCTCCATCTCCTATCTCACATTCACCCATCTTTCTCAGACACACATAGCTGCCTGATGCTTTAGGACAAACTCCGCTAGAAGATAGAGCCTTATGGATAATAAAAACCTATCTGAACTCATTTCTAGTTGATTAACATACTTCAGTGTACCACACCCTAGTGATTTTGAGCCTATGGCAATCCCAGTGGCTATTGGACATTCTTGATTGATTTCTCCATTATTCCCATGCCCTGCCCCAACTATCATCTGACACCCAATTTACCACTCTAAGCTACCCAACTCTTCTGCTGTATTCTGTAATACTTCCTCAATAGATAACAAACTTGTTTTAATATTAAACTTTTTTCTTTTTCAATCCCCCCACCTTTTTCCATTCACTGAGACTTACCTCGTTTCTGATGACACAAAATTCCTGGCTATAATTTCCAGGACATTGCTTTCTCTCCCTTTCTTCCCCCACTTCAATTCTTTCTTTGTCTGAAGGTCATTTGGAATAGGCTTTGTTCTTCATTGTTACTTCTGTGCTATCCCTCTGCAAACATCATTTGATGGCCTCTACTTTGAAGTTCATTAAGTCTACATTTATCTACCAATCAAGATTCTGATGGCTGATGTCTACAAACTTGAAAGACACTCTTCTTCCACATATATAATTATATTCCCTTAAAATTTTTATCTTCCTGAGTTGTGGATATATACATTTTCCATGACCTACTACTTCTCCACCCTACTGAGCCACAAGAAAAAAAAGATAATCATACTTTTAATCTCCCATTATTTACCTGTGGTCATTCTATATACATATTCATGAACTCTCAAATTACTTTATCTGATCCTAATTTATTACATCTCTCTGTCTTACAACTCCAAACTCCATTCTTCATCCTCACATCCAGTCTCTCTAACTTTCCATCTCTCATCCCCCATTCTTGCACTGGCTGTGCTCTCCCCTCCTCCATCATGACTCCTTCATGAACCAGTTCAACTCTGTATTGCCCTCTTCTCTTGAGTCTCTTTCCCCTTTTATCCTGTTGAAGATATTATTCTTCAAAGCCCCAATCTACTGCCTTCACTCTTACCAATATACTATTGAATAAAATTGGAGAAAATGAAAATACTATGCTAATTTGATCCACTATGAATTTGTAACATTACATAATCTCAATTGGGCCTTCATTGTAGCAAGTAATATTTTTACAGCTACTTAAACATTCACTCTCAATTATCACAATAGCTTTGCCAAACTCTTTCATGCTCTTCAAATGTCTCCTTCCTCCTACCCTCTTAGTTGAAAACCTTGTATCATATTTTGCTGAAGAAAAAATAGAGGTTATTGATTTCCTTTCTCCTTATATTACATCATCCAGAAGCCTTCTGCCACTATCTTCTCCTTCACTCCATTTTAAAAGAAGAATTGGTCCTTCCCTTTATCAAGGCAAGATCCCTTACAAACAAAAGTAATCTCATTCTATCTTGTCATCATCAGAAGGTTGCCCACTCTTATTTTTTCTACTCTTTAACTAATCTTAAATCTTTTATACACAAAGAGTCAAGAGCACATGATCTTTGAGAACACACAATCAAAAAAGGTAATTCATAGATACTTAAAAACCTTTTGTTGGTAGAAAAAAATAATTTTAATAAAGTGGCAAGATATAAAATAAACTCATATAAATCATTAGCATTTCTACGTATCACCAACAAAACTTTGCAAGAAGAATTAGCAAGAGATACCCTCTTTAAAATAATGGAGGCTAATATAACATAACAGGGATTATACCCAGTAAACAAACTCAGGAACTACATTAACAAAATTATTAAAAAATTTTATACAAATAAAGTTAAATTTAAATAATTAGATAAATATTATTTACAGGTAGGCAGAGCCAATGCAATACAAATGACAATTTTACTTAATGTATTTAATCAATGTAGTCCCAACTAAATTACCAAAAATTACTTTACTGAGCTAGAAAAAATAAAGACAAAATTCATTTGGAAGAACAAGAATATCAAATGAATTAATAAAAAAATGCAAAGGAGTATAGAACTGAATTGCATTTATGCCTCAGGCACTTATCATGGGACCCTAGGCAACTTACTTAACAGTTTTTCATTTCTGATTATCTCAATTTCCCCATTTGTAAAATAAGAATGAAAATGGCATTTACTTCATAGGCATACTTCATGTTTTGAAAATCAAAATGGGTTAAAATGTAAAACACTTTAAAAATCTTAAAATACTACATAAATGCTCATCATGCTAACTATTATTCTGAGAAGGGGTCTATCGACTTCATCACATTACCAAAGACTTACAAAAAGAGGTTGAGTACCCCTGCTCTAATAAATTTAACTGGGACACACAAATCTTTCAAATTGACTATTTCCTTTCCTTCCTTTTCTCTTGTAGAAATGCTTACCAGATAATCACTCATTTGGAGAGTAATTTAGCACCAAATGTTAGAAGAAAATGGGAGGTGAAACTGATCAAATTTCCTTATTTTAAACATACTTTGAACTCATGCAGAGAGCCTTCATTGCAATCCCTGCAGTTGAGTGGACCTAATTTGATCTGTCTTCCAAATATAGCTTGTTAAATACTTGCAAACAGCTGTCATGTTTTCCCCTAAATCTTCTATTCTTTGAGCTAAATAATTCCATTTCCTTCAATTGACCTTCATGAGGCAGGATTTTTGGTTCTCTAATCACTGAACTACTTAACAATGCTTCAAATTATCAATATTTTTTCCTAAAATATTGCTTCAGAGTAGAACGCAATACTCTAACTGTGGCCTCACCATAGTAGTGTTCAGGAGAACTATCATTTCTCTTCTTTTAGACATTATATTTTATACAGTCAAAGGTAACAAAGGATACTCTGGTAAAATGGATTTTATGTTACATGAAAAACTTACAATAAATTATTTCCTGGGATAAATATTATCTCTTACAGTAAAATTGATAAGTATTTCTAAAAAAAGATCACCATGAAAATAATTTTACATGTTTTAATGTTCATTGCTAAGATCAAAGTAGAGAAATTTTGTGAAGAACTTGAGAAGACCTTTCAAATCAAAGCCACATATTCTGACATTTTGTGATTTCAATGACGAGGTGGGGGAAAATGAGAATCGGAAGAAATATATGGGAAAGTATGGTTCAGGAGAAGTAAATGAGAAAGGGCAAATATGTAGATTATGCAGAAGTTTTAGGCATCTGTGTCATTTTTTTTCAAATTTTTCTTTAAAAATTGAATTGGCATGTATTGGACATGATGAACACCATTGGTGAACACAAGGAATAAAACTGGGTATATTTTAACAAGAAAAAATGTATTATTCAGTCAGTCCTGAATTAGATACTTGTTTGTATATTATCAGACCACCTACTTGTGAGAATTAAGATCAGAATGTGTAGTAAATAAAAATTTAAAATAGTAACAAAAATAGGGCATAAAATTAAGAATATATTTGACAATCAAAATGATATTAACATTAACTATAACTTTATCCAGAAATTAAATCAACATAGGTTTATTATCATATTGTATTATAAGAGATCAAAAAAAGAAAACTTTATTCACCAAAAAATTAACATATTTTCTAGAGAGAGATGGCTGCCAGAGGAAATACCCATATATATGTGTGTGTGTGTGTGTGTGTGTGTGTGTGTGTGTGTGTGTGTGTGTAGAGAGACAGAGACAGAGACAGAGACAGAGAGACAGAGAGAGAGACAGAGAGATGTGAATATAGATATAGTGCAGATTTGTCTGTAATATATAAAATCATCTATCTTACAAAGAATGATGATGGACAATTATAGAGAATATCTCCTTATAAAGCAGAGAGGAAGCAATGAAACATAAAATCAGTCCAAAGAAAGCATGGCAAAATCCCCAGGCAATGTCATCCAAAGGGAATTAGAACATGGAAACAGAAAGAGGGCTATAAACAAAAGAAAAATGGAAAAGATTTGCAGAAAATATTTTAAGAAAGTGTTTGTTCTATTTAGAATGGTAGGACCACATTGTTTGGGCTCTAGCAGTATAGTCCCTGACAAGTTTACAAGGAAGGCAGAAATAGCACTAAAGAGACAAAAGAAAGGAAAAATAGTTAACTTTCATTAATTACATGGAATCTGAGCTGAAGTTAATATAATTTGCAGCCATTGAACTATTGATTTACAAAGGATCTAAAGGAGATAAAGATATAACAGGTATAGAAAAAAATCTTAGACATTTTTGATACCCATAAAAGGAGACAGATAAATACCTTCTCTAGGATATGGACAAATATCTCCAAAGAGAAGATTGGGTTCATTCCAGGTTCATTGATAATAATTGCAGATAATAACTTTGGGCAAGTCACTTAACCTTATTTGCTTCAGTTTCCTCATTTGTAATGCAATCGAGGGAAGAAAATGACAAACCACTTTTTTTTCTGAGAAAAATCCCAGATGGGATCAAAAAGGAGGTGCAAACAACTAGTACAAATGAATAGAGTTCTTTTCAAACTGCTACTCTATTAGAGAAATGCAATCTGAAGTTCTAATCTCTCATTTCTAGAACTGGGGAGAAATAAAAGTGCCGGATTCTTTATTGATTTAGTCCCCTTTCCATGGTAATCTTGTCAGAATTTGTAAATCTTTGCAAAGGTCAAGTGACAAGGGATAATAGAACAAAGGTGATAAATGAATAAGGTACCCCAGGTGATAACCTTAGAACTCCATTCATAGTAAGAAAATAAAACAAAACAAACAAAAAACAACCTGCTATCACAAATTTTGCAATAATATAGCACATATAGCACAATGAAAAGTATTACTTAACAGGTCTTGTTGCAAGGCTACTTGGAAGAGCCTAAAGACTGAAGACGTGGAAATTTTTAAAAGTTAGAGAAATAAAATAAATAATAAACAAAGAGAAAATTATTTTAACAAAAAAAAATCTGCCTAGATTCCAAAATAGAAGATTGAGTCTCTTCATTACAGGTTCATTGTAGTCTTTTGAAAACAAGCTCATCCAACATTGACATTTAGTTGTTCTGCTCCCAGGATGAGGCCCTCATTGGCCAGGCCTCCATTGCCCTGTGAAGTAATGTTATTCTGGCATTACAAAAATTCTTAAAGAGAAAAAAAGAATAATGAACCACAGCTTTGTACTATGACACACATTATAAAGATTAAGACATTTATCTAAGAGATGTAGACAAACATGCTTCAATGGCCTGGGAATTGACCTGATTTAAACCCCACTGAAAATCTATGGGCTATCATAAAGGCCGAAGTCATCAAAATGAACTGTTTGTCAAAGACACACTTAATATGTAATGAGTTATGTGATTTTATGATGAAAAATTAAAGAATATGTGTCAAAATCTCTTGCCAAATTATATAAAGTAAATCATTTCAGCACAAGAATGTATTTCATATTAAAAATGATTTAAAGAATATAAAATACTTTAAGGCTTACATATTGCTCAATAAACACAATCATTTACTTTATCCCAAATACTTTCTATTATTTATATACATAGCAAAAATGTAGTGTTGTAACATATATACATATTTATGCATAATATTACATATAACATACATGAATATTTACATATAAGGATAGATGGATATATGATGTGTATACATATATGTGTATGTATGATAAAATTATACATAAGATATAATAAGAATTGGACCTATGATTTCATTGCTATATGGATCTTTCAGATGAAGGTGATTCCTTTGTCAATGCAAATCAGCACATTTTTTACATCTTATAGAACTCAAAAGTTATCTAGAGCCATATATCTGTCAGAAGAGGGGACAGAACATCAATTATTTTTAGCATTATTGTTCATTCTTAATATCTTTTGGATTTATGTTCCTTATATTTTTTAACATGGATAGTTCCATGCCTTCAAAAAGAGGTTATCTTTTTAAAAACCTGTTTAGGTATTTCTTCTGACCCTTGAGGCAAAAACATTTTAAAATATCCACAGTCCTTAAGGTGAAATCTGAAAAATGGAAAAGCTGAATCATATAAGAACAAACTCTGAGGTCAAAAAGGGAAGGGCTAGGAATAGCTTGTGCTGGCTCTGATAATTTCTTTCCTGGCCTTAGTAAAAGTGACTTCAAATCAGCCAGGGTAAGGTGAGGATGCCAGTATGAAATAACCATCACTGGGCTGATGGATTGGGACAGATGGGGAAACTCTTTTCATGGATTTCTACCAAGAGCTTCTTCCCTTTCCACTTCTTTCCTTCTTTTTAGTTACCAAATTCTTCCAGATGTCAGGTCAGCTCATACCAGAATGTGATACACTAATTTAGAAGCTGATTGCATTGTTGGCATTTAATCTTTGATGAGGGATAAGCTGACTGTGAGAAATTGGGAATGGAGAAATCATTTCAGGATATCTTATTTCTTTTTTCAGTTTAGTAGATATTTATCAAGTGCCTACTAATAGACACTGAAGATACAAATAGTGATAAGAAAGAACATGTGCCTCATGGGGCAAAAGACTGGAGTAATAAGAGCATGTACACTGAATAATGAGAAGGGAGAAATCAAATATGAAGCTTGAGAAGACCGAATATGAGATAAGGCCAAAATGAGCTCAGTTGATAAACTTGGTTATTGTTTTGCTTCTCCCTCCTTTTTTTTAGAAAGAAAACTTCAGCCAGAGTTTAAATATTACTACCTTTCTTCAAAAATTGCATATAAGACCAGCTTGGAGGTGGGTATAGGAAGGAATAAATAGGTAATCTTGATTACAAGTTCCATTGAAGTCCCCTAAATCTTCAATTTAAATGATTCTCTCTGTTTTTATGTTCCTTCATACTGCTAATAAATTGTATGGCCATTAATAGTTATTTCTACCCCTTAAGCCTCTAAATTGGTGTCTCTGACTTAAGAGAAGGAAATTATTCCATGAGAAAAAAAGATTGCCATGATTTGACTTCAATCAGCAGGGTCAATTAAGAGGGAATAGTCATTTTGGTGACCAACTAAAATATATCCCAGATTATTCTCTTTAGTTTGCCTTTGAATTTGAGCAGAAAGAAAATTCATAAATAAATGAAACAGTGGTGGAGGAGGTAAAGTAAAGAGGTTGTATGATTGTCTATGGATTCATCTGAAAGGTACTAGATCTCAAGTTCACTCCACAAGAACTATATGTGGAAAATTTATGTTAGGGAGATTTTCCCTTTTCCATTTCAGATCATGTAGCCATAGAAAGTCCAGAATGTGATTATAAGAAATTAATGAGGTGAACTGACAGTAGAAAAAGATCTGTGCCCTGGTCTCTTGGTGATATTTTAATATCTCTCTAATCTAGTCAAAGAGAGGGGGAAATTTGATATACATAAATTACTTACACCTCTGAGAGCTTTGAATAGCTAAACTATGGATGGATTTCAGAGTTTAAGAGGAGGAAATATCTGTTTCTGGAGGGGATTTCTACAAGTAGCAAGAAGTGAATTTTCCTCTCCTCTTCAATCAGTCAAATATCTTTGAAGGAACCATTAGACCAATAGGAGGGATTTTATCCAGTAGGAGCACTCCTGTCAAACAGATGCAGAGAGAGGTCACCTAAGGGATAGAGAACTTTCATGGAATGTCCTGTTCAAAGAACAGAGAATTTCCAGGTCCAACAGTATAGAATCTGAGAATTAGTTCCTATTCATTGTATAAGCATATTTCATATCAACCTACTCTAAGTATGAACCCATTCTTATGGGAAAATAAGAGCATATAGCCCAGCTTCACAGGGAAATGTGGTGCCATTCTTAAGGTATCATTTGAGTCAAAGTCTTTAACAAGTGCTAATTGAGGCTAAGTGATTCAGTTAGCTAATTGAGTCAATTGTAATTACTGTTCATGGAAAGCACATTTGTGAGCTTATGCTAAGAGTACAGATCCCTACAGGGTCACCGCTAAAATCTGAGCTAACAACCTCTTTCTGGGAACTCAACTCACCAGTGCTAGCAGAAGTTTCCCAAAAATGGTATTACACATAGAAACTAATTTTTTTTGGATTTTATATATTTTATTTTTTAGCTTACAAAACATTTTATTTATTACAACCCTGTACAGTAGATAATAAGCCTTTACATTTGTAATATGTCTTAAGTTTCTTTTTTTATTATTAATATTTTTTATTTGCAAAACATGTGTATGGGTAATTCTTCAACATTAACCTTTACAAAGCTTTCTGTCACAAATTTTTCCCCTCTATTCTCCACCCCTCCCCTAGATGGCAGGATATCCACTACATGTTAATTACGCTAAAACACTTGACAAATTGAATATATGTATACACATTTCCACACATCATTTTTGTGCAGGAAAAATTGTATCTACAAGAAAGGAGAATCAGAAAAAGGAAACACAATGCAAACAAACATCAAAAGAGAGCACGAAAATGATATGTTGTGGTCCACATTTCACGTCCCTCTCTCTGGGTGTATATGGCTTTCTTCACCGAACAATTGGAACTGGTTTGAAACATTTCATTCTTGAAGAGAGCCATGTCCATCAGAATTGATCATCATATAGTATTGTTGTTGCCGTGAATAATGATCTCCTGGTTCTGCTCACTTCACTCAGCATCAGTTATTGCAAGTCTCTCCAGGCCTCTCTGAAATCATCCTGCTGGTCATAGAAACTAATTTTTAAAAGAATATTGTGAACCTTGAAGAGAAATCTGATCCTCTTCTCTAGTTGGTAAAAATAGATATTTTCTACTCAACTTCTCTCTTAAAAGATGCTAAATAAAATACAAATTTTTATTCAAACCTTATTTAATTTCCATTAGTGATATGTCTGAAGCTTTCTGGTTGGATTTTTGGTTGGCTCAAGTCACTTCCCCCCTCTAGTTCAATCACTGAGCTATCAAATTGATCTTCCTAAAAGTACATGTCTGGAGGATTCTGGGTAGATGGCAGAGTAAGTTGGTAATTTCAACTTCTCCAAATTTCTCCCACAAATGGAACAAATTTGTGCCTCAGAGAGAACATAGATGTGAAAAATCAAGGTGACTGGGGACAGAACAGGAGTCCTCCTAATACTATGCTGGAAGATTAGAAGAAAGATCTGTGGTCCAGGATTAACCTAAGTGAAGTGCAAACATCTTGGGACTATCTCTACAGAAACACCAAGTGGGAAGCCTTGGGGCTAGCTAGATGAAACTGGAGCCTCATCAGGAACCATAGAAATTTTCACTTCTTGGACTCTTTTGAGTCCAGGAAAATTGAGTGAACCTTGGCTGATTAGGAAGCTCAGCTGTGCAGCAGGGACACAGCCCTGGGTGAGAAGGAATGAAGGTGCAGAGGCAGTGGGTCAGGGATGCTGCTGGTTGCAGACACTTGCTGGAGGGTGGAAGTCTTGGTTTGGGTCCAAGTCAAAGAGGAGAGCTGAGGTAAAGTCAGAAGCATCAATTCCCCCACCCCAGGATTACACTAAAACCTCTTATTTAAAAAAAAAAAAACTAAACTGGTAAAGAAGAAAGAATCCTACCATAGAAATATTTTATGGGAACAAAGATCAGGTTCATCTTCAGAGGAGAACACTGAAGTAAAAAAAAATAGCTTCTATCCCAAAGAGTAATGGTAAATGCCTCCTTTCCCAGAGAGAATTTATAGAAGAACTCAAAAACAAATTTAAAAATCAAGTGAGAAACATTGAGGAAAAACTAAAAAATAAAAACCATCCAAGAAAAACAATATTAATGGGGCAGCTAGGTGGGGCAGTGGATAGAGCACCAGCCCTGAAGTCAGGAGGACCTGAATTCAAATCTGGTCTCAGACACTTAACATTCCCTAGCTGTGTGACACGGGGCAAGTCACTTAATCTCAATTGCCTCAGCAAAAAGAAAAAAAAAACTAGAAAAGGAGATACAGAGTCTCAAAGACAAAATAACTCTTTGAAAATTAGAATTAGGCAAGGGGAAGCCAGTGAAGTTATGAGAGACCAAGAAACAACAAAACAGATTATAAAGAATAAAAAAATAGAACAGAATATGAAACACCTTATAAGAAAAATGACAGATTTGGAGAACAAATCAAAAAGAAAAAATATAAGAATAATTGGACTACCCAAAAGTTGTGGTCAAAAAAAATGGACCTTGACACAATAATGCAGGAAACAATTCAAGAAAATTGTCCTGGAGTGATGAAACAAGAGGCAAAAGTAGAAATAGAAAAAAAATCCACCAATCACCACTTCAATGAGATCCTTTGTGGAAAACACATAGTAACATTATTGTCAAATTTTGAAACCCCAGATCAAAGAGAAAATAATGTAAGAAAAAAGAAAAATATACAATTCAAATAAGCTGGAGCTACAATTAGAATTGTACGGTCTTAGCAACCACAATAAAAGACTACAGGACCTGGAATCATATCTATTGACAATCAAAAGAACTAGGCCTGTGGCCAAAAATATCATATCCAGAAAAATTATCTATAATATTGAACAAGAAAAAATGGGCATTCAATGAACCTGCATATTTTCAAGACTATCAACCAAACCTGAATTTAATAGAGAATTTAACATATAAGAGCTATTATCAAAAACCATTTTCAAGAAATTCAACATAAACAAATTGTTTATATGTTTACATAGGAAATGCATACCATATGTTTAAGATTGACATCAACAATAGGGCAGGGAAAAAGAAATATTAAGGCAGAATTAAGAATTAAGAATAAAAAGAATTATTTTATACAAATGAAGTGTGGAGGAAGAATTGACAGAGGCATTAGAGGGGGAGGAAGTTCTGAAAACCTACTCACTTCAGGAATGGATTAAATAGGTAGCACTACATAAATACCATGAAGGATATAGCATCCTCTAAAATCTATAAAGAAATAAGGGGAGAAGGATGGGTGGACTAGGAATCAAAAGGTGGGAAAAGAAGACAAGGGAGGGATTCACAGGTGTAGGGAAGTTAAATAATAGCAAAACAAGTTAGGAGCAGGATTAAAGCAAAGAGTCAGCAGGATAGGAAAAAATATGTGTATATGTGTGGAGATGCATGTGTATATATATATACATATATATACATATATATATACATATATATATATATATACATAGATACATAAATATATCCTTACTTAATTATAGTCTGCTTGAGGGCATTGAGGGGGATCAAAGGGGGAAAAATAAAGTAAAAAAGATGTGCAGCAGAGAACAAAAGAACAATTTACAAGGAAGTAAAGGAAAGATGGACACTCATGAATATAATTTCTTACATACACACACACACTATATATATGTGTGTAAATATATATATATGTATATATATACATATATTTATGTATATTCTCAATCTGGAAATTTGTTACATATTTTGAATCCTTCCTGATGTTTTGCTGGGCACATGGCAATGTTCTCCTTTGTTTTATTTCATTTTGCTTTATATTCATTTTCTGTTTTCCTCTTTCCTTATTGTTTTTTTAAATAAAATATTTTTTTAAAGAAAAAAGAACATCTCCTAAAGAAGGCCCTAAAAGAAGAGGTCTGATCACACCATCCCATCCTACCTCCATTCAATCCATTTCACTGATCTCCTATTTATCATATTCAGAATCAAATATAAAATCCTCCATTTGACAAGTAAAGTCCTTCCTAACCTTTTCCTGTCCTAACATTCCAGTTTTTTAAAATATCTTATCTTCCCTACTTCTTGATGTATTGTATTATTCAATGACACTGGCCTTATTCCTTTCACAACACACTCCATCTCATGCATTTTTACCAGTTATATTGCATGCCTAGAATTCTCTTTCTCATCTTCCTGTCTTCCTTTAAATCCAAACTAAAATCTTACTTTCCACAAGAAACCTTTGCTCATCCTCCTTAATGCTACTGTCTTTCCTGTAATTATCTTCCATTTAACCTGTATATATTATGTGTATACATATTTATTTGCATGCCTTTTCCCTCATTTAACTATGAGTTGAAGACAGGGACTTTTTTTTATCACCAGTGCTCAGCACAATGCTTGGTACATAGTAGCTGCTTACTAAATCATTGTTAACTGATGAATTAAAAATAAAGGACATGGAGAAAGAAGTTAACATCCAGAGAAAGAACTGATAAGTAGATATATGTATAGAATAATTTTACATATATATATGCTTATTTGAGACTAATTGAAAATGAAATAAAATTTTTAAAAGCCTGAAATGATATAACTTGTGTCTGAGTGACAAAAAAGTCCAACATCAGACAGATAAGTAAGGTGTAAAGGATGTATATGAATTCTCAGAAATTGATGCCTCCAACCTCTAAATGTATTTATCTTTATCGCCACAGTTATGTCTCCTGCAAAATTCAGTTCTGAACTATTTCTATTTGTATATAAGATGGGAAGAAAAAAGATGCCTAAAAATGTGAGTATATGTGTGCAATGGAAGTAACAAAAATACTTCTATTATTTAACTTCTTCAATTGCTAGTCCCTTGATATCAGAGAATGCATTTAATGTATTTCTTAAGGTTTTAATATATGTATCTAGTAAAGTGCTATACAGAGTAAGTCCTTTATGAGCATAGGATCTTTAGAGGGAAGGTTTGTAACTAGCATCTGTGAACTTTAAAAATATATATATTGATACAGTTATATTTCAATACAAGGTAAGAGAAAGGGGAAAGGCATTTATATAGTGCTTGCTATGTGTACCAGTTGTGGGACAGTTAGGCAGAATGGTGGTTAGAGAACTGGAGCTGAAATTTGGAACTATGCTCAAAAAGCTATCAAACTGGGCATACCCTTTAACCCAGCAGTGTTGCTACTGGGCTTATATCCCAAAGAGATCTTAAAGGAAGGAAAGGGCCCCACATGTGCAAGAATGTTTGTGGAAGCCCTTTTTGTAGTGGCTAGAAACTGGAAACTGAATGGATGTCCATTAATTGGAGAATGGCTGAACAAATTATGGTATATGAATGTTATGGAATATTATTGTTCTGTAAGAAAAGACCAGCAGGATGATTTCAGAGAGGTCTGGAAAGACTTGCATGAACTGATGCTGAGCGAAATGAGCAGAATCAGGAGATCATTATATACGGCAACAACAAGACTATATGATGATCAATTCTGATGGACATGGCTCTCTTCAACAATGAAATGTTTCAAACCAGTTCTAATTGTTCAGTGAAGAAAGCCATATAAACCCAGAGAGAGGGATATGAAAAGTGGATATGAAAAGTGGACCACAACATAACATTTTCATGTTCTCTATTGATGTTTGCTTGCATTGTGTTTTTTTTTCTTGTAGATATGATTTTTCTTGCACAACAATGATAAGGGTGGAAATATGTATACGTATAATCAATTTGTCAAGTATTTTAACATAATTAACATGTAGTGGATTTCCTGCCATCTAGGGGAGAGGTGGGGACTAGGGGGGAAAATTTGTAACAGAAAGCTTTGTATGGGTCAATGTTGAAGAATTACCTATACATATGTTTTGCAAATAAAAAGCTTTAATAATAATAATAATAATAAAAAGAGAGAACTGGAGCTGAAGTCAGGAAAACTCATCACTCTGAGTTCAAATCTGGTCTCAAGAGATCATAAAAGGGAAAAGGACCTACATGTGCAAAAATGTTAGCAGAAGCATCTTTTGTGATGACAAAATATTAGAAATTGAGGGGATGCTCATTAATTGGGGAATGGTTGAATAAGCTGTGGTATCTGGATGTAATGGAATACTATTTTTTACCAAAAGATTATGAACAGGAATATTTAAGAAAATAACTAAAATTTGTATAAACGATGCAAAATGAAATTTGCAGAACCACAAAAAACATTGTATACAGTATCACAAAATTGTGTGATCAATTATGAATGACTCAGTTCTCAGCAATGATGAAAGGAACAAAGAAAACACAAAGGACAAAAAGATTCATGAAGAAAAATGCTGTTTACAGCCAGATGGACTCTAAATTAAAATCAAAGAATAGTTTTTTCACTTATTTTATTCTTTTTTAAATTTTGATTTACTTTTTTTTACAATTATGACTAATATTGTTCACACCATAGCACATAGATAACATATATCAAATTGCCTATCATTTTAAAGAAAGGAAAGGATAGGAAAGGGGAGAGAAAAATTTGAAACTGAAATTTTTTCATTAGAAAAATGAATGCTAAAATTTGTCTTGACATGGAATTGAGAAAAAACCCACTATTTTTAAAAATCCAATTTCAGTCACTTACTAGCTTTGTGACCTGAGCAAATCATTTAATTCTGTTTGCCTCAACTTTCTCATCTGTAAAATGAGTAGGAAAATGAAATGAATGGTTACCAAGAAAACCCCAAATGAGGTCATGAAGAATGACTGAAATGATGGAACAATATGTTACAAGAACTGTAGAAAGTACTTGCAATTATTGTCACATTTGATCCTCACAACAACCCTGTGGAGTACTTGCTATTATTGTTCTCCTTTTACATGGAAATTGAAACAAAGAATAAGTGAATTACCCAGAGTCATATAGCTAATATTGTCTGAGACTGGTTTTGAATTCAGATTTTCCTGCTTCCAGACCTAGCATTCTATCCACTGGACCATCTACCTGACTCTGGAACAATTGGTTTTTCTTATAATCCTTATTTATTTTATTTCATGAATATCTCACATGAGAAACAAGCCAAAGGCCTGCCAGAAGGTCACAAGATACACACAAAGTTAAGAAACCCTGCCTTAAAGGCATCATTAAAAGTTGATGACTAATTAGTAGCACAAGTGTTAATATAAAAGTAGCAAAAATGCTTCCATATCAGCTGTTTCACTGAGATATAACATTATGCCATGGCAAATATTATTACCCAATAGTTTAAACAGACTCCCATAAAGAGTTGGGAGAAGACAAATTCCCCTATAGAGTAGAGAAAGCTGGGTTCAAATTAGAAGAGCAAGGACAAATTGTAAAACCAGGCCATGTCAACACTAATATGTCTATGAAACATCCAAGAAACTGAGAGACTCAGAAAGAAAAGTCCCTAGAGCAGGGTTTCAGGCTGAGAAGTTCATATTAGATTAGGTTGCTGACCATTTGACCAACTCAATCTAGTTAAAAAAAGTTTGGGTTTTTTTTTATCACGGCCTTATCATTCATTGCTTCATAAAAACAAGATGGCAGGCGTGATCACAGATAAAATCCACCAGATTATCCATTATTTTCACTGCCCCCTACTGGCTGTGGTATTTCATACAAATAATTATCCCAATAATAACATGAAATTTAATGTAACTCAGAGAGGGGATAAATTAAGATTATAGTAATAAGACTGATAGTACGAATATAGTCACTAATCCAGAAGAATAATTCTATTGAAAAATAGCATTTAAAATGAAGTTACAAACCTTTCAACAACAGAAATCACAATCTTATTTTTTTTCTAAAATAATGCACATGTCAGAATCCTCGATGTTCCATTAGTTATTCTACTACACTTAAAAACAACATACAACTAATAGAGAATGATGAAAAACTTAACTGTTCAAATCCATGTTTGGGGGATTTAAAATTGTGCTTAAGGAAGAAAGAATCCAGCTCCTTTAAAAAGTCAAATTGTACCAACCTCTGGGCAAAAGGAATAGTCCCATGTAAAGGAGTTAGACCCAGCTGAGGAAGACAAAATTACATGTCTTTCCTTTAAAATGGTTGTTGTTGTTTGCCTTTCCTTCTTGAAGAGAATCATTATATCAGGGAATTGATGTCATGACATACAAGTGAATTGGATTTAAGTGAAGGAGTATAGTGCAAAGTTACCAGCCTTACTTTCTCCTCTGGAGCCAACTAGATCCAGTGGCAAGATGTAGAGATGGCTTTGGATGCAGTAGGAGAGCTTTGGTTGTTTTAAGCAAAGATCTTTCCCAGGTCTCAGTTTGATTGAGACAACTCCCAATTAATGACTAAGTTTGGGTAAGAAGTGAAGCAGATAATGGACTCTTATTCAGTCAAAAAAAAAATCCCTTTAAAAGGGAAGCTGCTAGAAGTAGATCTCTGAGCAGATGTTGATTTTTAAAAAAGGAGACAGATGGCAGGAGAGGGCTGAGATTTGAGGTAAAGGTTCAGAAGTGGACATCTGGAAAAATAGTTATCCCAAAAAGATTGGGAGATGCTTCAGGGCATTTGTGCTCAGAGTGAATAAGCAGCAAGTTGCTAATGAGATTAGCATTAGAGTACTGCTAATTAGAGTACAGGTATTCAGTATTTCTAGAATCTGAAATAAAGAAGCCAGCCTGAAGCAGTGAGAAAATGTGGGTTGACATTAGCTGAGAAAAAGATATAGAAGTTGGAAATCATGTTAGTAAAAATTCAAATATTCAAAATTACTACTTAAGATTTGTGTCTATATTAATAAGTAACATAACATGATGTGATATAAATTAATATATCATAAATATTATCCTGGGGCAAAGCCAAGATGGTGGAGAGCAGACAGAACTCTCTGTGACCTCCTCTGACGTTCTTTCAAACCAACAGCAGATTAAGCCTCTGTACTGGTTTTGGAGTCAAAGCACCCACAAATATTTGGAGTACAACACATTTCCAGAAGAAATAGCCTTGGAAGAATGTCAGAACAGGTCTATTTCAGTTGGCCAGGGGGACAATCTGCTCAGCCCAGATGGCAGCACAGGGATACTAGGACAGGGAGCTAGAGCAGGGAGTCAGAGTGTTGCACCTTCCTCCCACCTAGAAATCTTCTGTGAGCCTCTTAGGCTACTCTGTCCTGATTGCAAGCAGGTGGTTTGGCAGATTTGCTGCAAAAGACAAATTATAAACCACTAAACCCCAGGAGAATACAGGACCTACCCTGGATTATCCAGCAGCAGGAATCAATAAGCACAACTGCCCCAGGGCAAATTAAAGCAGTTGTCACTTCTTTGCATTGAGCAGACCTCATGCCTGAAAAAAAAAAGAGTAAAAAAAACAAAAAGAGGGGGGGCGGAGCCAAGATGGTGAACTGCGGACAGCTTTCTCTGTGAACTCCTCGGACATTCCCTCAAACCCAGACAAAGTAAGCCTTCCAACTGGTTTCTGAGTGAGGGCCCCCCCAAGCATTTGGACTACAATGCACTTCTATCAAAGATCTACCTTGAAAGAACTCCAGAGAAGGTTAGCCTCAGGGGAAATCCGCCGCTGATCGCGATCGGACTCCAGCCGGGGCAGAAGTCAGGGCTGCGATAGAGGGGCGGATTTGAGGCACCCAGGAAGCCCCTGGGAGACGCCTGGGCCACTTTGCTCTGCTTGTGGGCAGGTGCTTTGGCAGATCTGCCTTTGGAAGGGGGTGGATCGAGAGCAGCTGAAGACGTGGTCCTAGTGCGAATCTAGCCCGACCAGCCTCAGACCGGAAGTCAACTCGGCAAACTGCCCCAGGGCAAATACAAATTGTTGCAGTTTTCTTGGCTTCTGACCAATATCCCAACTTTAAATCATGAGCAAGAAGCAGAAGAGAGCTCTCACAATAGAAAGCTTTTACGGAGAAAAAATAGAACAGTCCCCAGATCCTGACATTATGAAAACAATCCCAGATGAAGCCACAAAGGCAGACTTAAGTTGGTCTCCCTTTCAGAAGGCTTACCTGGATGATTGCATTAAGAATCTCAAAAGAG
>JAJPUD010022506.1:1368-21307 GCA_023553655.1 Myrmecobius fasciatus | reverse complement strand
TCATCTTCTCTGCCACCATTATAGCTTTCTATGGTTGTGGTGTGCTTTCTAGAGCCCTCATGCTGAGGTGCCAAAATATGTCATCCAGACTAGCTCTCTGGAGGACCTCAGGACCAGCCTGAGTCCTTGGTCTTGCTGGAGGAGTGATTAGGCTGAGACGCACAAGGATGGTCAAACATAGAGCCTGTTTATTCCAAATTCTCTCAGTCTTATAAATACCCTTATATAACCAAACAATCCTGCCTGAGCTAACTATAAACTGCACATGGGGAACCACATAAGCAACTTGCTATTTATGTAGATGACTCTTTATCACTTGGTAGCACTCTGCTTTAATTATGACACAGGTGGTCACCACAGAGCCCTCGGGAAGATGGGGAGCTCAACCAGATCTTGTCCACAGGTTCCCTCTGGGCTGAAGGGTCTTATAGCTCACCCACAATTCCCCCATTATCTGTGGCCCTCTATATATAGTCAAGGTTCTTTTCTGTTTCTTGCTCATTTTCTTTCCTTTTTTGTATTTCTATTTTTATTTACTTTTATCATATAGATTTGTTTCTGGGGTAAAAGTAGCACTGTCCCTAACTGCTTGTGCAGCTCTGAGCCTTGGCTTTGAATACAGGCGCCCTTGTGTTTTCAGGGGCAGCTTTGTCAGCTCTTTCCAGGAACAAACCTGGTTTCCCAGAATTTGCCTTTTGTACTGAGACTTGAGTCTGCCCAGCTGGTCTGCTCCACTACTGAGCCAAGACTGAGGGTCTCAGTTGTGGATCTATTGTAAGTAAGGCCCTCTCATTGGCTTTCTCCAACTACATCTGAGCTGGGCTGAACACCCTTTTCACCCCAGTGAGACTGAATGTCTTGAAGTTTTTCCAAAATATCTTGATCTTGAGGATAGTTTCATTAAATTAGACTTTGTTCAGAGGACTGATTTCATATGGTTTGCTCGGGAAACTGGGACAGCTCTTACAACTTTCTGGCTTCACTCTGTCATCCTGAGTCCACCAATGGAAGTACAGGATGGGATCAAGAAGAGACTCCCTCAGTGAAGACTGATGAGTGTTCAGATAGCTAGGAAGAAAAACAGGAGGAGAATGATGCTACAAAATTCTAGACAGGTGAGAGGAAGATGGGATAATCAATAGTGCCAAAGATTTCAATTGTCAAGGAAAAAGAAGATTGAGTAAAAAGCATTATATTTGGTAACTACGAAACATTAGTGGAGAGCAGTTTCAGTGGTCACAAGCTGGCTTTGGCAACCAACAGTGGCAATCCACTGAATGGGCAACAAAGATTCATCTTCCTGGGGTCAAATCTAGCTTTAGACACTCCCTAGCTGTGTGATCCTGGTCACGTCCCATAATGGTGTGCCTCAGTTTCCTCATCTATAAATAAGCTGGAGAAACAAATGGAAAATCATTCCAGTAATCAGGCCAAAAAAAAGGGGGGGGAGGATGTCACAAAGAGTCAGACAGGACTGATATGACAGAACAACAACAACGATGAATGGGACACAGATCTAATTCCCAGTCCAGGCATCATTCCATCTATATCACATTGCTGCCAACATGTAATGGGAGTAATGCGGCAAGTGAAGCATTCTTACCTGAAATCTGACCAGGAGAGGCATTTATCCTGTCGAGTTTAGGTACTCATTTAGACCCAGTGAGAGAATTTGTATCAAAAAACACTGTACCCTCTAGATAGGAGATATTGGCCCTTTTGGCATCCCAGTGAAGACTATCAATTCTTTCTCCAAATTATGTTTTTAAATAAATCAAATCAAATACAGAGTTGTAAAGGAAGCTAATTACATTGAGATAAAGTTACCAAAATGTAAAAATAACAAGCTTGTGATGTAATAATTAATCTATTGTCTGACATTTAGCTAAGGTTTTCTTGGTAATTGTAGACTCACTCTAAGAACCCCTGTTTTTTTTTTAATTATCATAAAAACACAACTTCTGAAAATAAGTTCTACTGTACAAATAATACATAGTACGTATAAATGTCTTCTAGCAATTAATTTTAAATGACATGAGTGTGATGAAGCTCATTCTGCCTTTCATTACAATTCTTTTTGGACATTCTTTACCTAAAGACTTCAACTAGAATGTAATATCCTTGGGGGCAGGGACTGTGTGTTATTGTAACCTAGTATTTATTTGGTGTAATATTTTCATACATATTCATCAGGTAATGAATCTTTTTCTCAGGACAGGGAATGTTCTTTGCTAAAGCAACTTCCATCTCTCTAGGATTTTAAATGTAAGTTACAGATATTTAGATACTTAAATGACTTTTTCCATGATCACATAGGTGGCAAAATCAATAAGCCTATGTTACTACACTTCAGGAACTGCTCTAGGCCCTGGGCTTACAAAAACAAGAATAAAACAGTGCGTTGGATTAGCAATTTGAAATTAGTTCTTGACTCAAACCCCAGGTTTTACTCTACTATATCAGGGTGCCATTTCAATTTTATTTGATTCATATTTGTTGAAGTTTAAATTCAGAATAATTGCTTGTGAATTTAGGCAATGGGAATTCTAAAAACCAGAAAACTGAAAAAGTTATTATATTTATACAGAGCTTTAAATATTATCTGATATTACATGTATAATCCCATTTTTTTAAATGAGGAAGGGAACACTGAAAAGTTAATATTTTTCTCAGGGTCACACAATTATTGGCATAGAAAGTAATATTCAAATACAGACTGGCCTCTAAGCTCAAATCCAGCTGTATCTTTATGTCAGATTCAAGATGAGTCATCCTGCTAAAGTTTTGAGATAATGCTTTATTTTGTTGTTGTTTTTGTCATTGCTCCATTTTGCTGTAAAATATATTCTGTATTATACAAAGTAAGGATTGATTGATTTATTTGTATTCATGTCAAGCTTTGCTGAAAACTGTTTGATCTTTTCATTCTTTTTTGTTTTTTTCTATTAACAAGAATTTATTTCCTCTCATCCCAACCATCCTGCCTGATCTCCACTGGGGAGGGGGTATCCTACACAACCCTTGTAAGGGATATGTATAGTCAAGCAAAATAAAGTCCCATATTGTTATATTTTAAAATACATGTAGCATTGCCCATATTTAGTTTGTGTCATTCACTTAATAAGCATTTATTTAGTAGTTACTAAGTTCTGTTCACTGTGTTAAACACTGGGAAAACAAAAAAAGTCAAAAGATAATGTCTGCCCTCAAGGAATTTGCAATCTGATTTGGGAAAGGGAGGTATAATTTCCATCTCTAAAGAGGTTACAATCTGTTTGGGAAAATGTGAATAACAGATAAGACACAATTAGAAAAGACAAAGATTAATTCATTTTTTAATTAAATTTATTTATTTTAATATACATTGCTTTATGAATCATGTTGGGAGAGAAAAATCAGAGCAAAATGGAAAAACCATGGGAGAGGAAAAAAAAAAACATAAAAAGATTTGGACATAGCAAGTGTTTATTTACATTCAATCCCCATAGGTTTTTCACCCCACTCCTGATGCAGATTACATTTTCTGTCCGATGTCTAATGGGATTGCTTTGGATCACTGAAGCACTGAGAAGAACCACATCTTTTATAATTGATCATTGCACATGTTTACTGTTATTGTTTATAATATATTCCTGGTTCTACTTGTTTCACTCAGTATCAGTTTGTATAAATCTTTCCAGGCCATTCTAAAATCACTTTTTTCATCATTTTATAAAACAATAATATTCCATTATCTTCATGCACCACAGCTTACTCAGCCAATGTCCAAATGATAGACATCTATTCATTTTCCAATTCTGAGAAAGATCAATTTCTTAAATATATGGAGAGCCAAACTGTGATACAAGAAATCAGAGTAGAGGGAGAGGAATGTAATCTGAATAATCAAGACATCCTCATGAAAAATATTGGACTTACATTAGCTCTTGAAAGATAAGATTTCACAGAGAAGAGAGTGCATCAGGAAGGGAAGTTTTGCTGAATAAAGTCATAAAGGTGGAGAGGATCATAAACATGCTAGAAAGTGCTGATGAAAATACTAAAATAAAATAATTCCTACCTCAAAGTGATCATATTTTATTAGTTCTTATAATGTAGAATTGGGACTAAATCAAATCAAACTTAATTTAAAACAGAAATGCTTACATCTTAAACTTTGGTTCAAATAATCATTTTTATAGCTACAAATTTGGGGAAGCCATATGGACAGTTTTGTAGAGGTGGACTCAGTATGAGTGTATGTATTTGATTCCAAGATCCTGAAAGCCAAAATAATTGTAAGCTACATGAAAGGAATCCATAAATGCTGAATCAGAGAGATGAATCGACTGCCATACTCTGTCTCGTTCAGACCATTCTCTGGAGTGTGCAGCTCTATAGGAAACAGATCTTAGGAAAGACATTGGCAAATTAAAGCCCTGCCAACATGGAGAAAGACCTCAAGGTAATGCCATTAGATGAGCATCTAAGCTTCTATTACACTTCTGTTCATTTTTTTTTCATCTTCAGTACCCACTGTACTATCTAATCCATATTAGGAATTTAGCAAATGCACAATGATTCTCTGTCATTCATTTTGTGGAGAGACTTTTCTCTGAGTAGAGGCCGGACTAGGTATCTTAGTGATTTGCTCTTTAGTGGTTCTATGAGATGAACAATAACATTTAACTCAAGTTCAGGTTGATCAGTTTTTTACCCTATAGACTCTTTGGCCCAGTTCTATTTTATGTCTTCTTGTTTTTTCTTCCTAGTCATTTTCTTTTCAATTTTCATCATCCTGTCTGATAGCTGAGCTTCTTTTCAAGCTAACCTTAAATTTAACACCAAAATAAGGGCCTGGATTTAAATGTCATTTATGCTATAGATAAATAGATAGAAAGATAGGGATAGATAGATTAGATAGAAATATTTATGACAGATTTATAGATAAATATAAGGAAGATGATAAACAAATATGTAGGTAAATGACAGCTCTGTAGTTAAATAAATAAATAGATAATAGATTATACCTTTAAAAAGAGATAGGGAGGTAGATAGATAATAGAGATTGAGATAAAGATATATAATACAATACTAAACAGTTAATGAATATATGTAAGCCTTGATTTCATTATCTACAAAATGAAAACAATTGATTAGATGATATTATATATCCTTTCTAGATCTAAGCCCTTTAATCTTTCTTTTAATTGTCAATGATATAGGGCAAGAGGAAATTTATATTTTATATTTCATACACTTCTGTATTTAGGATGCTGCCTTTCAAGTTTCATATAAGATACTTCTAAAATACATGTTGTGTATAAGAAATATATATATGTATATATATATGTATATATACATGCACAAGAATGTATGTATATGTACATATATATGCAAGTTCTTATATTGAAAATAAAATGATAGCTCTAGATTTTCACACATTTTTCTTCATATGGGACTATAAAAATGATAAATGACATAAAAGGAATACTCTAGGATGTTTATTGGTTTTTTTGTATCTAAAACCAAACATATTTTAAGCTATAAGTGCACAAAATATAATTTTTTTTCTTGTTTTGGTGACAAAACAGCGAGCAAATTCAGCGTTGGCATTCTGCCTTAAAAATGAAGAGAAAATGAATTATTCTGTCTATCCCTTCACATCCATAAATACATACATACATCTATCTATCTATATATATATACATACATACACACACATACACACACACACACACACTGGTTGTGAATGATTACAAAAACAGAAAAGCAGAACAGACATTTACAAAATCATATGAGTGATGAAATATCTGAACATGCAAATCTTTCAGCAGTAGATGCGCCCATTACTCCAAAGGGATGGTCAAGTGAGGAAGCATACAAAACCTACCATAAAAAAATTTGAGACATCAGTACCAGCTGTATATAAGACATACAAGTAATTCAATAAGAAGATGAACAGATGTATAGTGTCAAATTAAGTCACTAAATGAGTTACTTGGCATGCTTTGCATTTTGATTTTCCAGTCACTCAATAATCAGTCTTCCTGTTCATCTCAAGCATTCGTTCCTTTTGAATTATTCTTTGCTTTTCAGATTTGCTTTCCCTCCCAACTCAGTTTCATTTTCTCATTCCCATGCAGAGATTATCTTCATCTTCACCCAGGATTTTGCCCAGTCCTTAATATGTCCATTCTATCCTCAACAGAAAGCACCAACCACTTGACAATATTAAAGTTTACATCCATTCATTTTGATTTGGATTACTCTACAAGTATCAAGGTACTGTCCCTTTAGTTGGACATTTTGCTTGCTGAAAAAAAAATTAAAAAGGGAATGGGCACTTTTGAAATCAAACTATCTTGAATCAAAACACAGCCTCTTTGATATGATATTGAAAACAGACCCAGATTGTTCTGAGGGCCTGAGAGAGCAACCTGGCACATAAAGATATTTAGAAGACCTGTTTGAAGACAGATCATGCAGCTAAAGCAGTAAATAATATCTACAGTGTATTGTGGACAATTAGCTCATTGAATATGGCAATTTACAAATGTGGCAAGTGCATAACTTGGAAAGTCAAAATAAAATTACTATTTGAGTGCTTTAGGGCAGCTAAATGGTTCATGGTACACTACATATTGGGCTTAGTGTCAGGAAGATGTGAGTTTAAATGTGTCCCAAGTACTGACTAGTGTGACTTGGAAAATGACTTAATTCTGGTTGTAAAATGGGAATAATTGCTCTATCATGAGCACCTCTATCAAGGTTGTCATGAAACTGAAATAAGATAATTGTACAGTGTTTAACACAGTGCCTGGCATATAGTTAAGCACTATATAAATGTGACCTGTTATTGTAATTATTATGGAAAGAACATATAATGTCTTGTTGAAGTCACACCAGATAGAAAATGGAATTTTATTTTAGCTTATCATCAAAGTTAGCATTTATATGGCATGTTAAGTTTTAAAAGTCCTTTTTATATGGTATGTCCTTTAATCTTCACAACAATTCATATGATTATTATCATCATAGTTATAATTTTATAGATGAAGAAAGTGAACCTAGAAGAGGCTAAATTTCTTGCCCAGTATCAAACAGCAAATATCTGAGGCAAGACATGAAATCATGACTTCCTGATCTGATTCTAGCGTTCAAACCCTTTAGTCCATAGGATGATAATCTGTAATAAGGTAGAAGTGAATCATTTCTTAGGAGACTCTCATGCAAACATTAGATATAAGAGAGAAGAGGTGTAAAATAATCAGATGATGTACTGAGTAGCAGGAGAGGAAGCTGAACTCAGGACTCAAGGAAAGAAGGCATAGGGATTCATAAAAGGAGCTGCTCACAGAAGATAAAACGGAAGAGCTGATAAAATCTGATCAAAGTTGATGTGTCAGATGTTTTATTGGAAGCCATACAAATTGAAAGATAATAATTAATTGAGAGAGAGCTAGTGGGATGGAGAAATTCAAATTTGCCCTCTAAAGTAGGGAAAGAAATAAATGGGAGAAAAACTACATGGCCCTATGGCTTGAGTTTGGGGAGATCATTAGGTCATTGGTTTAAGGAAAGTAATTGTTAGTGAAAGAGCACAACATTTGCTTAACACTCTTCTAGAAGGACCTACATTTTGAAATAGGTTGTTGTTGTTGTTGTTGTTGTTCTTAAGGCCCAAGAATAGCTAGAAACAGATTGCTTAGCAAGAATATTTTGAAAACTACAAGGGGAACTGACAATAGAATAGTTTTGCTCGAAAGGTGCTATACACCAAAATCTGTATTCCCAAGGCAATCCATAGTAATTAGTAGTGTTTGAATATGGCTTTATTTGCATGAAAAGTATTTTATTGTGTTTATGTGGTTCCTAAGGTATTTTCTATGCAAGCAAATAACTAAGTATTTTATATTATCTGTACTTATTTTAAATGGAAATTCTTTCTTTTTTTGCTGCACTTTGTTAATAATATATAAAAATGCTGATCTTTTAAATGGCTTAGTTTTATATCCATTTACTTTGCTAAAGTTGTTAATTAATTCAACTAGTTTTAGCAGATTTTCTGGGATCCCCAAGAGTATACTATCATATCATCTTCAAAGATCTATAGTTTTGTTTGCTCATTAACTTTTCTTATTCTTTCAATTTATGTTTGTTCTGCCATTCCTATAACTAGCATTTCAGGAACAATTTTTAATGAGTGGTGATAGTGGGTACCTTATTTTTTTACTCCCAATCTTCTTGAGAATGCTTTTAGCTTATTTCTATGACAGATAATACTTTCTGTTCATTTTAGATAATACATCCAATTTTAAAGAAAGTTCCCCTTTTATTCATGTGTCTCCTAGAGCTTTGAAAGAAATGTGTTACATTTTTTTCAAATGCTTTTTTGTGGATCAATTGAGATAATTGATTTGGGGGGAGCTTTGTTACTGATATGATTAATTATGCTGAAAGATTTCCTACACTGAATTAAATTTGCAATACTGGTATAAATCCTTCTTGTTTTTAATGTATGGCCCTTGTGCTATATTGCTATAATCTCTTTGCTAGTATTTCACTTAAAAAAATTGCATTAATATTTATTAAAGAAAATTGATTTACATTTTCTGTTATTACTCCACTTAGTTTAGGTGTCATTCTTTTTAATGAAATTATTATTTCCAGAATTTGTTACTTGACACACTCATTCCTTAGGATTACATCATTTAATTCATATCAATTTTTATATATTTTCATAACCCTTTAAGTTTATTGCATTATGATCAGAAAAGAATGCATTTAATATTTCTGCTTTTATTTGCATTTGAATGTGAGATTTTTCTGCCCTAATATATAATACATTTTTCTGTTAGTGTCAAGTACTGCTCAGAAAAAGTTTGATTCCTTTTTATTGCCATTTCAATTTTCTCCCAAGATTTTTCAATCTAACTTTTTCAAAAATTCTGTTCATCATCTTTAAGGTCTTCCTTATTTATCTGGGAATGGACACGCACTTGTCTAGTTCTGAGACATGAAAAGTATAGTCATTCATTAATACCGATTATTGTCTATTTTCTTTTGTCACCCATTTAAACCTTTCCTTTTACAATTTGGATGCTAGGGGCAGCTAGGTGGCACAGTGGATAGAGCACCAATCCTGAAATCAGGAGAACTTGAGTTCAAATCTAGTCTCAGACACTAAACATTCCCTAGCTGTGTGACCCTGGACAAGTCACTTAACCCCAATTGCCTCAGTAAAAAACAACAACAACAACAAAAAAAAACCCCAATAATAATAATAATAATTTGGATGCTTTATCTTTTGACCTAACAATACCACCAGTAGGCATAAATCACAATTTTTTTTTAAAGGAAAAGCACTTATAAGGACAAAAGTAATTATAGCAACTCTCTTCTCAGGACAAAAAAAAAATGAAAACTGAGGGGATGCTTATCAATGGTAGAATAGCTGAATAAATTGTAGTACTGTGATTATGATGTAATATTATTGTTCTGTGGGTAATGATGACCAGGATGCTCTCTTGAAAACCTAGAAAGTCATCCATGAACTCAAGTAAAGTGAAATGTATTGTGCACCATGTAATATCATTCTTTTGGGATGGTCAGCTATGAATGACTTTGCTATCCTAAGCACAGTGGTCTACAAATAATCTAAAGACTTATGATGAAAATTTCTAAGTATATGCATTGAAAGTATCCTCCTTATGATTACTTTTTTCAGGTTATCTTTTTATGATTTTCTTGAATTATATTTGAAAATCAAATTTTCCATTCAGCACTGATCATTTCTTAAAAAGTACTTGAAAGTCTTCTAATTCATTAAATATCCATTTTTCCCTGAAGGATTGTATTCATTTGTACTGAATATGTGATTATCAATTTATCCTAGCTCCTTTATCCTTTAAAATATTGTACTCTGATCCTTTAATGTAAATGCTACTCCTTCCTCCATCCCCCCAGATACCAATAAATTTAATATAGGTTATACATGTGCAATCATATATTAAAAATATTTGCACATTAGTGAAGTTGTGAAAGAAGACTCAAAACAAAAGGGAATCTCTGGATGTGAATGACCTTTTCCATCTTAAGTTCCTTGGAATTATCTTTGATTATTGCATTAATAAAAAGAGATAAGTCTATCATAGTTGATTATCACACACTATCACTGTTACTTTGTGTAAAGTTTTCCTTGTTCTTCTCATACCAGGCAGCATTAGTTCATGTACGTCTTCTAGGTGTTTCTGAAATTTTCCTGCTTGGCATTTCTTATAGTACAATAGTATTCTATTATACTCATATAGTACAACTTGTTCAGCCATTCCCCAATTGATTGGCATTTCCTCAATTTCTAATTCTTTGCCACAAGAAAAAGAACTCCAATAAATATTTTTGTACATTTGGGGCATTTTCCCTTTTATATTATTCTTTTTGACATACAGACTTAGTAGTGATACTGCTACATGAAAAGGTATGCATAGTTTTACACAATTTTAGGCAGAGTTTCAAACTGCTCTCCAGATTGGCTGTATCACAATTACACCAACAATGCATTAGTGTCTCAGTTTTCCCATGTCCCCTCCAACATTGGTCATTTCTTTTTCTGTAATATTAACCAATCTTATACAAATGAGGGGGTACCTGAGAGTTGTATTTTTTTTAATTTGTATTTCTCTAATTAATAGTGTTTTAGAACATTTATTGTGTTCCAGATTTTTTTTCCTTTCCCACCTCTTCCCCTAGACAGCAAGTAATTCAATATAGGCTAAATGTGTACAATTCTTTTATATATATTTCCACATTTATCATGCTGCACAAGAAAAATCAGATCCAAAGGGAAAATAACAAAAACCCTTACAAAAACCAAGCAAACAACAATAAAAAAGTGAAAATAATATGCTGTGATCCACAACCAGTCCCTATAGTCCTCTCTCTGGCTGCAAATGGCTCTCTTTATCACAAGTCTATTGGAACAAGCATGAATCACCTTATTGTTGAAAATAGCCAAGTCTATCTCAGTTCATTATTGAATGATCTTGTTGCTGTGTACAATGTTCTCTTGTTTTTACTTACTTCATTTAGCTTCAGTTAACATATATATATATATATATATATATATATATATATGTATATATATCCATTCCTTCCTGAAATGATCCTTCTGATCATTTCTTATAGAACAATAATATTCTATAACATTCATATACCATAACTTATTGAGTCATTCCTCAAATGATGGTCATCTACTAAATTCCCAGTGCCTTGCCACTACAAATAAAGGGTTGCTACAAACATGTTTGCACATGAGAATCCTTTTCCCTTTTTTATGATCTCTTTGGAATACAAGTCCAGTAGAAAAATTTCTGGTTCAAAAAGTATAGAGTTCTAATACCCTTGGCATATTTCCAAATTGGTCTCCAGAAATTGGATCAGTTCACAACTCCACCAACAATGTATTAATGTTCCCATTTTTCCACATGCTCTCCAACATTTATCATCATCTTTTCCTGTTATCTTAGCCAATCTGAGAGGTGTATAGTGGTACCTCAAAGTTGTCTTAATTTGCATTTCTCTGATCAATAGTGATTTAGAGAATTTTTCATATGACTAGCCATGGTAGTAATTTCTTCATCTGAAAATTGTTCATATCCTTTGACCATTTATCCACTGGAGAATGGCTTGTATAGAATATAGTTTTAAATATGGTACAGCTAGGCCAACTTCCTTTACATTTTTTCATTACTTCCTTTGATATTTTTGACCTTGTGTTCATTCAGATGAATTTTGTTGTTACTTTTTCTAGGTCTATATTTTTTTTCATATTTTGATTATTAGACACTGCCAATTCTACTTTTTAAGATATTCTCTTCTCAGTACATTGTTTTTACTTTTAAAAAATACATTTTTATCTTTTTCTTAATCAAGCTGTTGACTCTTTTTCATGATTATCTTGCATCATTCTCATTACCTCCCCCTCCCTTAGGGTAACATGACTTGACCTGGATCACACAGCTACTAAGTATTAAGTGCCTGAGACCAGATTTGATCTCAAGTCCTCCTGACTCCAGGGCCAGTCTTCTATCCACTGTGCCATCTAGCTACCCCAATTTTAATATATTTAATCCCTTCTAGCTATTTCTGGGGATTCTGAGATATTTTCCTTTTTTGGAGGCTTTTGTATAGCTGTTTTAACATTGTTGTACTTTTAGTGTTTGCATTTTGATCTTTCCTGCCACTACAACAATTTTCTAAGGATAGGTTTATTTCTTGTTGTTCTTATTTGCTCATTTTTCAGTCTATATCTTTATAATTATCTTTATGTTAAAGTTGGGCTGCTACTAAAGTGGAATGTACACTCTCCAAAGCTTCCACCTTTTCTTTTGTAATTCTCATAACTAATTTTGGGATTCTATAAGTTTTCAGTTTTTCCAAGCTGATATGAGTTAAGGAGAGATAAGGTCACTCATTTCTTGGTCTGTATTCTGGTCTTTGAACTACTATAGTGTTTTTTTTTGTTTGTTTGTTTTTACTTTATAACTGTGACCAGGGTACTAGATCTCCTGTGGGCTAGCACTGTGTCCTAATGATCCTTCTTGCCCTGAGATGATGATCCCAGCATCTTGTTGTGGGCAACGAAACAGACCAATACCTGTACCCAGTGTCAAATAAGTATCTCCTCTAATCTCTTTCTAAGTCAACTGTTGGAACCTCTTGGTCACTGTTACTGGCCCAAGGTCTGCTGCTAGCTTGCACTGGGGCTTAAGGCTTTGCTGATGGATTGAACTTGGTACTGGGGTCTTACTGTTGGCTTGAGAAGGCCTCATTGCTGTCTTCTGTAAGATACTTGCTTGCACCAGGTCTTAGGACCTGCTGCTGACTTGCTAGGTACCATATGCATTCGTCTATGCTCTTTTTTATATCAGAGTGAGACAAACATTTCCTGTTGACCTTTTAAATTGTCTTGTTGTAGAATATTGTTTCATTCAGTCCTTTTGCTGATTTTGCTGCCACAAAATTCATTTTAAGTCATAATTTTAAAGTTGTTTGGAGTGGAATTTGGGAGAGTTTGGGAAGTTCTTGCCTTTATTCAGCCATCTTGACATCGCTCATCACATTTATTTTTATTTTCCTACTTATTGTTAAATAATTCATAAACACATACAATTTTGGGATATATATAGACAGTTAGATAATATATATATTATATATATAATATTATGTAATACATATAATGCATATATACATATTACATATACATATAGAGAGAGAGAAAAAAAGAGAGAGGGAAAGAGCTAACTATAGAGCTTAATCCAATTGGATATCATTTAATACAACCTAAAGAAATTCAGATATAGAGATATAGAGATGAAATAAACTTCCCAAGTTGAGGAGGAGTTAGCAGAAAAGCTCAAATAACTTTTCTTCCCTAAGGCTCTCCCTACTATTCCCAACAGCCAGGTGTTATCTTTTATTTCTCTGAATTTGAATAGTACTTTTCTATCTTGTCTTTCTCTTTCTTATAAACCACACCACAGCTAGTAATTTTTATCACATTTCTGATTTTTCCTACTGTTTTCCAAGGGCAAAGATGACATCTTATTCATTCTCTAGTTTGCATAGTGTCTGACCCAGTGTCCTGGACATAGATCCAATCAATAGTTGATATAGTAAATGGAATTTAAACTGCTTTTAAAGCCAATGTTCTGTCCACATAGTTGAAATGTAAGGAATTTCCCACTTACCATTTCCAGGTCCCCTCACTGTGTTTTTTCAACTGATGAGGAGGTTTGCCACTCTCCCTGAACAAAGTGATTTCCTCTTCCCCATATCATGTAAAATATTTTGCAAGCAGCTTGCTGATGCCCCTCTTCTCTTCAGGTCTGGTGAATTTGAAAGCAGCAGCAGGAAAAGGCAGAGCCCAGAAGCTACTCAGTGATTTTCAGCTGACTGTTTAAGTAGTTGGATTGCAAAATAGAATCGTTTCCTTTCAAATTTTCCCAGTTTGGCAGTTACAAAGGATGTCTGAGAAATATTGCACTTTCTGAAAAGCTGGCGGAGTCAATTGGCCATTTTGCACTGCTTTTACTACTAGGTAGAAAATATCCTCTTTGCTTCTGAGAAAGTGTTTGCAGGCTGTGTTACAGGTGTGCATGAGGAGCTCCCTAGACTGAATGTCATTTCCCTGTTCTGTAATATTTTCTTTTTGAGGGGCTGTGAAGTTAGATTTGGGGGCTTGCCACATCTTAGGGAAGCATGGCAGAGAAGCTGTCCATTGGCACAGCTGTTTATTGCCTAAGAAATATGACTATCACCCCTGGCATCAGCTTCCATTCTCCCTAGAACAAAGCACTCAGAAGCAATGCAATTAGAGAAGTAATGCTTGCTATCCATGAGAATGCATAGTTAGGCTTCTTAAATGATTCTGACAATACAGAGGGAAATCATCTGGGTGTGCCATCGATGTCCCAAAAGGAAACATTTTAGTTTTCTTTAAAGTATAAGAAAGAAGTTTAAAAAGTAGGTTGCACAAATAAGAAATATTTCTTTCAAATGAAGTAAGTCAAGTTTGATTTAATCTCTGCTGTTAGGTCTCTTACAATAATTTGGACACAGCCTTCCTTTCTTTGCATGACTCCACATCTCAGGTATTTTTTATCATAAATAATCATTGCATAGGCATCTAGAAATAGTCAATAAAGTATCAGATGTGAAGTCAGGAAGAAGTTGATTTGCATCTCATTTTGGATACTCACTAGTTGGTGATTATGGGAAGTATAGTACAGTCAAAAGACCATGATATTTAGTATCCAAGAACTGACTGGATTCAAATTATGTCTCCACTGCTTATATATCTGTGGGGCCAATCTTTTAAAGCCTCTAGAATTCATTTTCCTCATCTGTAAAAATTTAACATGAGTTTAATTACTTTGAAATACCCTTCTATTTGTGTATTAATTATAAAAAAAAAATAATGGTGCAACTGATCAAGTCCTTTAACAAGAAAGTCATTTATCTCTGCCATGAAAATGAAAGAACAACACCATCTAGCTTAAAAGATGGTTAAAATCAAATAGGATAATGTGTAGGAAATGATTTACAAACCTCAAAGTGTTATAAAAATGTCAACTCATATATTGTTATTATCTACAGATCACATCACCACTAGTATAAGATGCCCAATATTTATGTAAATTGCATATTCATTACTAGTTTTGATTCCTTCCAGATTGTAAACTCCTTTAGGGCAAGACACTTTGAAATATGCACATTTCTATCTCCCTAAGCTGCTAGCCAAGTGCCCTGCACTTTAAAAGACTAATAAATCCTTTCTGAATTGATAAACTTTTATCAGTTTTATACAGACTTTTCAATGCATTTTGGGGGCAAAAGGTTTACCACACATACACACACACACAAATACACATACACACAAACACACACACACACATATATATATTCATATATATATATACACATGCACAAATATACTACATACAAGAATACATATATATGTACATTATCCATAGTATTTGTATATACATATGTATATATTACAAATGTACATATGTACTCACACACACACACACACACACATATATATATGTGTATATATATATATATATGTACATATATATATATATAGTTTCCTTAATTTAATTAGATGTGTAATACTTGTCTAAGCAGGTTTATTACTTCCAGAATATATGAGGATTCTATTTTCCCCTTTAACCGCAGAGGCGACAAAGTGGTACAATGTGTATCATGCTGGGTTTGAAGTAACAAAAAATATTTCTAAATTGGAATTAAACACTTGCTGTGTGACTGGGGAAATCATTTAGTTTTTTTGCCTCAGTTTCCTCAACTGTAAAATTGAAATAAAAATAGCACTTATCTCTCAAGATTGTTGGTAAGATCAAATGGAAAAAAATAATATGTACCTGGCACAAAATGTTTATAATTTATTATTATTATTATTATTATTAAACATAAGATGACTTCATCAAGTTCATATAAATAAATAATCAGGTAACTTATCCTCAGCATCTCGGATGCCAAAGTTCTCAAAAGTTTACTTTCTTCCTGAAAAATCCAGTCTTGATGGCTAGTTCTCCCCCTCCATTCTGTTTAATTTAAAATTAGTCTATTCTGCTCATGAGCTTTTCCTGATGTTTGGGAATGCTGTCTGTACCATGTAATAATAAGTAATGAGATGTATCAATGCTATCATTCTCTCTACCTTGTGAAAGGCCAGAAGAGCAAAATATCTTAAGAGATAAAATGCCTGAATAAAACTAACTGGTTTTAGTCCCATTATTGAAACTTATTACTTAAATAAACAGAAACTGGAACCACAAAAGCCAAGAGTAAGGCAGATAACATTTGGCAGAGGACTACATGAGGTGCAATAAGACAAACAACACACTTGATTTACTGTAGACAAAAGGAGAGGAGGCTTGAGAAGATGATCTCCTTTTTTATTACCTTTCTTTTTTTACAGGTAAAATTGCCTTTTACCTCTTCTAGACATCAGTGAATAGTCATCACCTGGGATCAGATGTGAGAATAGAGGGAATATATTAAAACATTCTCAAGCCAAAACCTTGGCATATATTCAACACTTTTCTATTTTTTTTTAGTTTTCTCCTGTGAATGACAACTTTTGGTGGTATAATACATTAACAGTCACAATCCCCACCCCTTCAAAATATATGTGTGCATATATGTGCACATAAATATATATGTATATACATAGAGAGAGATTATATATAGGTGTATATATAGATAGACAGATATAGATAAATAGATATTTATAGATATAGATAAATAGATAGCTATAGATAGAGAAATAGAGATGCATATTCATTAACAGGATAAACAAATTATTATTAGCATTAATTATTATTGGTTAATTGATCTTCCTATGTTTTTTATGTTCTAAAACTAACCACTTCATTCACCTGCCAAATTGATATTCCTAAAATGGTTTCTCTGTCATTCCTCTATTCAAAAAACTCTAGTGGCTTTCTATTATCCCTAGTATCAAACATAAAACCCTGTATTTGGCTTTTAAAGTATCTTATTTTGTGTCCCCTTCCTACCTTTCTAGATTTTTTCTTGTTTTGTTCATTACTATTATTAGTAGTAGTTATTATTATTTTAGTACATTTTATTCCCTTCCAAGTAGTTGGTAATCCAGTGACCACTGACATCCTTGGTACTCCTCGTACTGAACCATTCATCTAGTGATACTAAATGTTTTCACTAACTGCCTCTTAGGCATAGTACTCTTTTCTTCCCTCAATTCCATATTCTAACGTCCCTGCTTTGTTATTTTGGGGTTTGGGTTTTTTTTTTGTTTTTTTTTTTTGGGGGGGGGCTTTCTGCTCAGTTGTAGTTCAATTTTATTTAGTAAGTCTTTTCTAGTCTTGTTTATTCTTAATGCTTTTCCTTGGAGACTATCAATAATTCATCTTGGATGTGACTTCTTTGGGCAAGTTTCATTCATGTCTTCCTCATTATTATAAATTCCTTGAAAGCAAATTTTATTTTGCCTTTCTTTTTATCTTCCACACTTAGCATGGTTCCTGAAATCTCAGAAATGACTTCTTTGTATTTCAGGTATCAGTGGCGCTGGACTTGACCTAAACTTGTACTACCAAAATTCCACACCTTGAATAGTCCCTGCATTCTCAGAGGTTCCCTCTTTACAAACTCACAAGGAAAGATCCTCTAGATTAATTTTCATTTAACATGAATAAATGTTAAGCCATGTATAAAACTGAGGTGTGCATTTACAAAGTCAAATGTTGGATTCAGAAATGACACCTTCATAACAATCTCATAAAACACTATCAGCAAGGACATAAAACCAAGACCAAAGAAGATCCCCCTCTCAAAGGAAGTCAACCCCCTTTATATTACATTGCTTTCCTGTGAAGAATAGTCTTGATCCTGATTGAAGAGATTAATTAATCTTGGAAGTTATAAATCTTGGAAGACATATAAACTGAACTATAAATATCAAATTAACAAGTATTTATTAAGCTGCTACTAAAAGTCATTTCATCCAGCCAATACTTAGAGCTTGAATCACCATGAAGATGAAATGGTTCTTTGACCTTCTTGGGCTTCTAGAATTTAGAAAGTATAATTTGAAAAGAAAAACGAATTTATGATGATGTGATTTCTCTTTCAGCATTTTCTTTCAATATTGAAGAATCTTTTTTTAAATGTGCAATTATTAGTCAATACTCTAGTCCCAATAAGTCCAACCTAGAATGTCAGTCAGAAGCCACCTTAACTCATTTAATTTCTGCTTTCTAGATTTGTTTGTGGATTTCTGAAAATACGGTGACTAATGAGGGACATAGCTTTCTAGCTGGGAACATAATCCCAGCAGCATAAAAGGGGAAGATTTTTTTTTTGCTTTTATTCTTTCCTGCTCCTTGAAGAAATAGAATTTTGCTCACAGAAGATCTCTCACCCTAGGATCTTCAGGAAATATTCTACAATGAATCCTAAGTACCTTTCCTAGGTGATAGAAAATTAAAAATTCATTATTTTATTAATTTGGTTTGGATTATTTTTTTCTTACCTTGCATTGAAATCATCTTTTATTTGCTTGCACCATCACACAGTCTCTTGATATATAATTCAGCATTTAAACCCCATTAGCTTGACATTTCACTATGTGTACAAGTTTTGAGACATGGGTGAATCTGATTATTTCTCTGTGTGTTCCTTTTTCTATATCATTTATAAAAATGTTAAGTAAGACGATCCCAGGACTAATCCTTGAAGTATCAATAATATAGTCTCATGGTTAGTGTCCAGAGTAAAACTGGTACAGACACAACTCAATCTGAAAGCGGTGTATCTAGCTCAACAGGTCCTTAAGATGAGGCTATCATAAGAACTGGAACTCTTAATTGAACACCAGATAGATATTTTTGACTATATTAAGTTAAAAAGTTTTTGTACAAACAAAACTAATGCAGACAAGATTAGTAAGGAAGCAATAAATTGGGAAATCATCTTTACAATTAAGGGTTCTGATAAAGGCCTCATTTCTAACATATATAGAGAATTGTTTCATATTTATAAGAATTCAAGCTATTTTCAATTGATAAATGGTCAAAGGATATGAACAGACAATTTTCAGATGATGAAATTAAACTGCTTCTAGTCATATGAAAAGATGCTCCAAATCACTATTGATCAGAGAAATGCAAGTTAAGACAACTCTGAGATACCACTACACACCTAATGATGAATGTTGGTGGGGATGTGGGAAAACTGGGACACTGATACATTGTTGGTGGAGCTGCGAACGGATCCAACCATTCTGGAGAGCAATTTGGAGCTATGCTCAAAAAGTTATCAAACAGTGCATACCCTTTGACCCAGCAGTGTTTCTATTGGGCTTATATCCCAAAGAAATCATAAAAGAAGGAAAGGGCCCCACATGTGCAAGAATGTTTGTGGCAGCCCTTTTTCTGGTGGCTAGAAACTGGAAACTGAATGGATGCTCATCAGTTGGAGAATGGCTGAATAAATTATGGTATATGAATGTTATGGAATATTATTGTTCTATACGAAACAACCAGTAGGATGATTTCAGAGAGTCCTGGAGAGACTTGCATGAACTGATGCTGAGAGAAATGAGCAGAACCAGGAGATCATTATACACGGCAACAACAAGACTATATGATGATCAATTCTGATGGACATGGCTCTCCGCAACAATGAAATGTTTCAAACCACTTCCAATTGTTCAGTGAAGAAAGCCATATACACCCAGAGAGAGGGATATGAAATGTGGACCACAACATAACATTTTCATGCTCTCTATTGATGTTTGCTCGCATTGTGTTTCCTTTGTCTGATTTTTTTTTCTTGTAGATATGATTTTTCTTGCACAACAATGATAAGTGTGGAAATATGTATACAT
>JAJPUD010022505.1:0-16009 GCA_023553655.1 Myrmecobius fasciatus | reverse complement strand
TCTCTCTCTCTCTCTCTCTCTCTCTCTCTCTCTCTCTCTCTCTCTCTTTTTATCAGCTGTGGAATGCAATAGAATTTCTCACTAATACGTTCAGAAGTGTTTACAGCCAAGTCAGCCAATCTAGAGAGCATTTTCCATTATGGGGAGTTATAACAATATCAACTCTGTATTATGAAACCTAATCCCTAACCTATGAATGTACAGCACATATGGAATGTTATATTGTCCAATCACTCATCACATTTTCTGCATGGAAACTTTGGCCAAAGTTCCTCAGGGAGAATTCTGGGAGGAAAACTTTTGCTGTACATCAAATATGACACTATTAAGGGCTTGCTTTGGAAAAAGACGAACAAAAGAAAATCTCCTCTTTCATGAAAATATTTAGAAGCTTGTAACTTTCATGCATGCTACTTCTTATTGGTAGTCATTCTTTTCTTCCTTCTTCTTCCTCTCCCTGCTTCATATGTCATTAGCCTAAGTATATTTAAATATCAATCTGTAGCCAGTTCTCAAACTCCTTCATAAAACAAATTTCCCTGAAAATCTAACCAAAACAGAAGGAAGAAGAAGGGCTTGCTTCCTTTTAGATCTACTTAATTTCCATTCTTGGTATGGGGGGGAAGTATTTATTGAAATCGATGTTCTAGGTAGTGGTGGTCAGAATTAACAAAGCTAGGGAGAAAATAAAAACAAAAAAAAAACAAAGCCAGGAAGAAAGGGAGAAATAGAAGTCATGGATAAAAACATTATTTAGAGTTCAAAAGTCTATGAAGGGTAGACAAATCTCAATAAATTGAGGTTCAGAGAATTTAAGTGACTTGCCCAGTGTCATACAGATAATAGAGCTAAAATTTGAATTCAACCCCTCTGATTCCCCATCCAGTGCTAATTCTAAATTTTCCATTTGTGTGAAAAAGCCACATTCATTTAAAAATCTAATTTTATTACTTTGTCATTAAAATTTGTGAACAATAATATTTCTTGTGGAAGCACTGAAATTTTGAAACAGGGCCCATGTTTCAGGTACTATAGAAGTGTGTACACAATTCCAAAGGGTAACTTGTTATCCAAATGTTTGAAGTCCATGAAGTCAAATAATTAGAAGTTTCCATTTACCTGAAGTTTGTTTGGCATCATGCAAGATTAACACTTAATCTTGATTGACTAAATGCTTGGGGTTTTTATATAGATATGCATCTTTTAGAAACTGGCCTTTGGGTAAAGCAGAATACAAAGCACAAAAACTATCAATTGCAAAAATGAAAAATTGTAAGAGACTAGCCTTGCCCAAAGATTTCTTTTATTATTTGGGGAAAACAAACAAACAAACAAACAAAACAAAACAAAAACCTAGCACTTTTTAAGAAGTAACAAATAAAACGGGAAGTGATTGGGTTGGGCTAGATGTTCCTTATTAGGGAATCAACATTTTTCAGTGTTTCTTTGGCATTCAAAATGACAGTAATCTCCATGATATATGAAGGGATCTGAATGGTAATTGTGACCAGAGCCTGAAAAAAGAAATTTGTGAGCTCCAGACAATAATTGTCTTTCCTTTTTGTGTCCATTAGGACTGAGTGAATGTTTTTTTTTTTTCCCCCAGAGCTGTGATATTTAGAGGACTTTGTCAGCACTTAAATTCTCTTCAACGGGTAGAAAAATTAAGTTTAAAATTTAGTAAAAATAATTGGTTAAAATAAGAAAGTAGCATTTGGTGTATAGTGAGAAAGTTCAACTTCTTCATATTGGTTCCATACAGCCCCATTTCAAATGAGATTCTTCCTGTCTTACTCTTTCCTGCTCCCTTCCCATCTCTTTACAAGTAGCTTCCTTAGCAAGGGCATCACAATGTCTTAAGAGTCTTTCCCCCCAGATGTGGTGAAGTGAGGTATCTTTCCCCAACTAAATTTTTAAAAGTTGATTTGGGGGTACATATCTTGCTGCTTCTCCTAACTACCACAATTTCAAGTTATTACTCTTCTGTCCCCAAGAAGTTTTAAACCTTCATTGTAAAGTCATTTGACTTATCATAAAACAAATATCTGCTACGGATAACAGTTGTATGGCATTAAAAATATAAATATTGGTAAAATGTAACATCCTTTACCATCTGTATGGAATTCCTCTCACTTTTTGAGGATTTCTTCCATAAGAGTGACAAACATCTTTGGATTTTGTTTTATATTTTAGTTGATAATAATCACCCAGAAATTTGATAAGCAAAATTATCATTGTTATACTGCATGCTTAATGAATACAGGGAAGATATTTTGTTAAAATGCATTTTATTCCATAAAGTCAAATGATTTCAAATTTTTTTTAAATCAGCAAACAGCTAATATAGCAAAATTTTATATTTTTTATACATTTCAATCAATTGTGTGACTGAAATTGTTGTTTGTTGTAGATATTTTTAAAAAATGAACTCCTGTTTGCTTTTTTCTGATATTTTTAGGATACCTTCAAAAAAGGAACAGATTATTTTCATAAACATTTTATAGAGATGAGAAGAGAAAAATGGCTCAGTAGTTACTGTCTTCTTAATCACTTTTTTTTCCTAATAATATATTTCCTTTTTCAGACATTTGATACCTGACTCCTAAATTTTTTTTTTTTCCTGAGGCATTTGGGGTTAAATGACTTGCCCAGAGTCACACAGCTAGGACACATTAAGTGTCTGAGGTCACATCTGAACTCAGGTCCTCCTGACTTCAGGGCTGGTGCTCTATCCACTGCACCACCTAGCTTCTTCCTAAATATTTTCAAAATTGCCTCATTT
This sequence comes from Myrmecobius fasciatus, assembly GCA_023553655.1. NCBI lineage: Eukaryota > Metazoa > Chordata > Mammalia > Dasyuromorphia > Myrmecobiidae > Myrmecobius > Myrmecobius fasciatus. The sequence continues at coordinate 13,227 of JAJPUD010022505.1, read as the reverse complement.
CCAGCCAATTTCTTTTATTTTAAGAAATTTGTTCTACTTTAGCTGTTCTTCCCATAGCTACTTGTAAGGGACCAAAATGTTTGATGTAGTGATTATATTGTCATTGATAATAAAAATTGATTATTCTAGAAATGCTGATAGAGTTCTTCCTTTTTTTTGTACTTTGTTTTCCAATTGGATATTACATTCAATTTCATAATATGCTTTTAGTATGCTCGTATTTAATTGGGTCTTATACCAAGCTTTCTGCGGGCTTATTGTTACTCCTCTGTTTTATGAAATGATTTTATTCACAATTTTCCATCTGCCTTCATAAGACTTTGCAAATCTCTTTATATTTTAAGTTGTCATTGTCATTGACTGCATTATTTTTCTACTTATCAAGCTAATCATGTATTTCCTGAGGACTCTTTTGACTTCTTTGTATAGTTATTGCTTTATATCGGGTAAACTTTTAAGACATGCTAATAGTGTCAATATCTTTTCATTTATCCATTACCCGTTTTTAATGCCAAATATTGGAACTTAACACCAAGCTATATTTTTTCATTGTCATTTATTCCAATGTGATATTGAACTTTCTTTTGTTTTAACAAATGAATTATCTGACATACTTGTAGGTGATTCACAGATTATTTTCATATTCCCTGCTGTTTGATGTTTGTCATATATAGCATCATCCAACTCTTTTCTTGAATTAGATATAAACCTTCTGAAGTCTTTACCCTCTTTTGTTTCTTTACCTGAACAAAATTTTCATATTTTTTATATACATATGTATACACACATATACATTAGTATATATACATATGTGATACTTATATACATACACACATATGTGTATGATGACAAAGATGTTAATTCTTTTTGCCTTTAGGAACACAAAGAAACCAAATTTTACCAATTATTTATTGTTTTGTCAAGGATAATCTATAAGCCATTTTTAACCTCTATTGCATCTTTTTTCCCCATGATATCATATATAACCAAAAATGCTGTTTCAAGCCCCCACATGTATTTATGTGTATGTCTCTCTACAGACACACACACACACACACACACATACACACATATATATATGTATGTATGTATGTGCATATAGTGGGGTGAAGTTCAGAGAGTCAGAAGTAGAGCCAGAAGAAGAAGAATGAAGGATACTAAACCTAGATCCTTCCTCAATGTAGAGGTTCTGGGGGGAAAAAGACCAGGGGGAAAGAAGGGCTACGAAGGTTGAGAATGTTTTAGGGTGAGAAGATCTAGTGGGAAGAGAAGCTGAAGGTTATATGATGGGGTCAAGGTTTATAAATGGCTAAGAACTGGAATAGTTTCCAGGCAAGATGAATTGTTAGCTCATATGTCAGAGTCCAAGGTCTCAGGACCAAAGTATAAATTTTTGTAGGAAGGAATGAGGAGGATTGCCAGTGCCCAGACAGCATTGTTTGAAAATGGTCAGGAAGAGTCAGAGATTGGAACTAAAAATGGACTTTTTAGCTTTGTATTATTCTTTAGACTTATAGCAACTACCAGTTCTATGTTGTAGATATACGCATTACAAAGATGTATCAGAATAAATCCAATACCACTACTAGATAAAGAAATCAAATTACTTGCTCCTTTGATGGTAAAATTATCATTTTCTTATGGAAAACTAGTAATGTGGAAAACTTTTGGAATAATCCAAGTCTAGAAGTAAGCTGGATTCTAAATACATACATAAAGGAAAACATCATAAGCAAATTAGAGGAGCAAGGAAGAAATTACCTTCATATCTAAGTATAGGAGACTAGCTTATGACCAAAGAATGGAGGATACAGAAGATAAAATAGATGTTTTTGATTATAAAATTAAAAGTTTTTTTGCACCAAAAGTCTCCATCCCCAATGAAGTTAATATTAGAAAGCTAAAATCTAAGTGGGAAAAATTTATTGGCAGTTTGTGATAGCACAATATAAAAGGAATTGATTCAAATTATACAAAGAGTATCCACATATAGATAAATGGCTAAAGATAGTTTTCTTTTCTTTTTTTAAAATATCCATTCCTTTTTAAATTTTTTCCTAATTATACATGTAGATCCATTAACATTTTTACAATAGTTTTTTTTTAATACATGCAAAGATAGTTTTCAATCTTCACCCTTGCAAAACCTTGTGTTCCAAATTTTCCCCCTCCCTTACCCCCTCTTCTTTTCCTAGATAGCAAGCAGTACAATATAGGTTAAACATGTGCAATTCTTCTAAACATATTTCCACACTTATGCTGCAAAAAAAAAAAATCAGATCAAAATGGGAAAAAAATGAGAAAGGAAAAAAAAAACACAAGCAAACAACTACCCCAAAAGTGAATGTACTATGTTATGATTCACATTCAGTCCCCCTAGTCCTTTTTTCTGGATGAAATGGCTCTCTCCACCATGAGTCTATCTATTGGAACTGGCCTGACTTACTTCATTGTTGAAAAGAGCCAAGTTCATCACAATTGATCATCACATAATCTTGTTGTTGCTGTGTACAATGTTCTCTTGGTTCTATTCACTTCACTTAACATCAGTTCATGTAAGTCTCTCCAGGTCTTTCTTTTTTAAAAAAATTTTTTATTAATACTTTTTATTTGCAAAACATATGTATGGGTAATTCCTAGACATTAACCCTTACAAAGCTTTCTGTTACAAATTTTCCCCCCTACTCCCCACCCCTCCCCTAGATGGCAGGATATCCACTACATGATAATTATGTTAGAATACTTAAGAAATCGAATATATGTATAGTTATTGCATCATTTTTTTGTGCAGGAGAAATCGTATTTACAAGAAAGAATAATCCGATAAAGGAAATATAATGCAAGCAAACCTCAATAGAGAACATGAAAATGTTATGTTGTGGTCCACATTTCACATCCCTCTCTCTGGGTGTATATGGCTTTCTTCACCGAACAATTGGAACTGGTTTGAAGCATTTACTGATCATCATATAGTATTGTTGTTGCCGTGAATAATGATCTCCTAGTTCTATTCCTTTCGCTCAGCATCAGTTCATGCAAGTCTCTCCAGGCCTCTCTAAAATCATCCTGCTGGTCGTTTCTTACAGAGCAATAATATTCCATAACTTTCATATATCATAATTTATTCAGCCACTCTCCAATTGATGGGCATCCATTCAGTTTCCAGTTTCTAGGCACTACAAAAAGAGCTGCCACAAACATTCTTGCACATGTGGGGCCTTTTCCTTCCTTTATGATTTCTTTGGGATATAAGCCCAATAGAAACACGGCTGGGTCAAAGGGTATGCACAGTTTGATAACTTTTTGAGCATAGCTCCAAATTGCTCTCCAGAATGGCTGTATCCGTTCACAGCTCCACCAACAATGCATCAGTGTCCCAGTTTTCCCACATCCCCTCCAACATTCATCTTTATCTTTTCCTGTCATTTTACCCAATCTGACAGGTGTGTAGTGGTACCTCAGAGTTGTCTTAATTTGCATTTCTCTGATCAATAGTGATTTGGAGCAACTTTTCATATGACTAGCGATGGTTTTAATTTCATCATCTGAAAATTGTCTGTTCATATCCCTTGACCACTTATCTATTGAAGAGTGGCTTGAATTCTTATAAATATGAGACAATTCTCTATATATCTTAGAGATGAGACCTTTATCAGAACCCTTAAATGTAAAGATGATTTCCCAATTTGATGCTTCCCTCCTAATCTTGTCTGCATTAGTTTTGTTTGTACAGAAACTTTTTAACTTAATATAATCAAAATTATCTATCTGGTGTTCAATTAAGAGTTCCAGATCTTCTTTGGACCTAAATTTATTCCATCTCCACAGGTCAGAGAGGTAAACTATCCCATGTTCCTCTAATTTGGTTATAACATCACTCTTTATATCTAGATCATGAACCCATTTAGATCTTATCTTGGTGTGCGGTGTTAGGTGTGGGTACAGCCTTAATTTCTTCCACACTAGTTTCCAATTTTCCCAGCAGTTTTTGCCGAATAGTGAGTACTTATCCCAAAAGCTGGGGTCTTTGGGTTTATCAAACACTAAATTGCTAACATTATTACCTAGCTTGTCCTGATATCCTATCCTATGCCACTGATTGACTGCTCTATTTCTCAGCCAGTACCAAATGGTTTTGATGACTGCTGCTTTATAATATAGTTTTAGATCTGGTACAGCAAGCCACCTTCATCTGTCTTTTTTTTTTTATTAATTCCCTTGAAATTCTTGACCTTTTGTTCTTCCAAATGAATTTTGCTACTATTTTTTCTAGATTTGTAAAATAATTTCTTGGGAGTTTGATTGGTATGGCGCTAAATAAGTAAATTAGTTTGGGTAGTATTGTCATTTTTATTATATTCACTCGGCCTACCCATGAGCACTTAATGTTTTTCCAATTGACTAGGTTTGTCTCCAGGTCTTTCTGAAATCATCCCATTGATCATTTCTCATAGAACAATAATATTCCATTACATTTATATACTATAACTTATTCAGCCATTCCCTAACTGATAAGCACCCACTCAGTTTCCAGTTCCAAAGGCAATTCTTCAAAGGCAAAAATCCAATCTTTTAACAAATGTATAAAAAATCACTATAATTAGAGAAATTTAAATTAAAGTCTCTTTGACATGCTACTTTATACTGATCATATTGACAAAGATGATAAAAAACAAATTTACAATATTGAAGGGGCTATAGAAATAGAAGCAAATTAATTCACTGTTAATAGAGCTTTAATTTGGTCTTCTCATTTTGGAAAGAATTTGAAACTATGACCCAAAATTATTAAAGTGTACATATCTTCTGACTCAGTACATCTCTACTAGGTCTTTGCCCTAATGATATCAAAATAAAAGTGAAGGAATACACACACATAAACACACACACACAATTATAGCAACTCTTTTGGTAGTAGAAAATAACTGGAGATTTAGGAGATACCTATTTATTGTAGGAGTGGATAAATAAATTATGGCATATGAACACAGATTATTATTATGCAATAAGAAATAATGAAGTGGTGTCAGTAAACTTAGAAGACCTTTATGAATTGAAACAGAGTGAAATGAGCAGAATAATTTGTGCAATAACAATATAATCAAGAAAAACAATGTTGGAACATTTGAGATATGAGCAATATGGAAATGTGTTTTGCTTGCCTGTGCAGATTTGTTATTAAGAGCTTTCTTTTCCTCCAGCCCATTAGAGGGGCAAGGGAGGACAAGGAAGACTACAGAGTAACCAACAAAAATGAAAGAAAGAAATGATGATCATTAAAATATATTTTTAAAATGTAGAGAAGGGAACAAAAGCAAGGTCAGAAAGAAGCAAAGACAAGCAGGATAATTTATATATATTTATAGAAAAACCAAACTTTATATGCATTTTTAAGTACAATCCTATTATTTCCTTTCTATGTATATAGGAATTTCAATTCATTCGGCGTTTTTTAAATTGAGAATTTTTAAAAATGTAAACTGAAAGCAAGATGAACAGTAGCAATTGCTAAAATTTATATGGACCTTGACCATCTGTAGTCATATGAAAAGTTGCTCCAAATCACTATTGATCAGAGAAATGCAAATTAAGACAACTCTGAGGTACCACTACACACCTGTCAGATTGGCTAAAATGACAGGAAAATATAAAGATGAATGTTGGAGGGGATGTGGGAAGACTGGGACACTGATACATTGTTGGTGGGGCTGTGAACGGATCCAACCATTCTGGAGAGCAATTTGGAGCTACGCTCAAAAAGTTATCAAACTGTGCATACCCTTTGACCCAGCAATGTTTCTATTGGGCCTATATCCCGAAGAGATCTTAGAAGAGGGAAAGGGCCCCACATGTGCAAGAATGTTTGTGGCAGCCCTTTTTATAGTGGCTAGAAACTGGAAACTGAAGGGATGCCCATCAATTGGAGAGTGGCTGAATAAATTATGGTATATGAATGTTATGCAATATTATTGCTCTGTAAGAAACGACCAGCAGGATGATTTCAGAGAGGCCTGGAGAGACTTGCATGAACTGATGCTGAGTGAAATGAGCAGAACCAGGAGATCATCATACACAGCAACAACAGTATTACATGATGATCAATTCTGATGGACATGGCTCTCTGCAACAAAGAATTGTCTCAAACCAGTTCCAATTGTTCACTGAAGAAAACCATATACACCCAGAGAGAGGGATATGAAACATGGACCACAGCGTAACATTTTCATGATCTCTATTGACATTTGCTTGCATTGTGTTGCCTTTCTCTGATTTTCTTTTTTTTCTTGTAGATAGGATTTTTCTTGCATAACTTTTCAAGTATTTCAACATTATTAACATGTAGTGGACTTCCTGCCATCTAGGGGAGGGGAGGGGACTGGAGGTAAAATTTGTAATGGAAAGCTTTGTAAAGATCAATGCTGGGGAACTACCCATACATATGTTATACAAATAAAAAGCTTTAATGAAAAAAATTATATGGCCCTTGACAATTTCCTAAGTCTTTACATAAACAGGAGAGGGATACAGAGAGGAAGCCTCTGTGTTCAATATAAATAGCTGTTATAAAATCACATATTTTATTCTTTAGATTAGAAGAATGGGGTCACTTTCTCCCTTAGACACAGAACACAACTGACAACATTTTGTACAATAATTGGATATCTGGTTTCCTCTGACAACTTTTGATTCTTCATCAGAGATCCGTTTGTAACCTAATGGCTGAGATTATGAGTAATGGATGGGGATGGGGTTAAGGGAGTAGAGAGTGTGGTCAGGAGCAAATCCTCTGAGAATGGCAAAAAGGGACAATAGTGTTCAAAAAAGAGAAGGGGGTAAGAAACCACATATGGAAAAAAGTCTAGTTTAGGTTGGTAATAATGGTAGAATTCAGTGAAAACACATGTAGACCTTGAAGATATCACTATTAACAACAATTGAGAGTTTACAATGAAAACACAGACTCATCAAGGCTACATTATTGACAGTGTTCTCTGCTTAATGTCAGAAAAGTGTGCAATGCATTTCAAAAGGTTTCCATAATTTAGTGGTTCCCTTATCTTTTTCTTTCTTTTTTTTCTATTCTAATCCCTTTATTTTATTTTTATTCTGAAAAATGCATGATTTTCCACATTCACCCTTGAAAAACCTTGTGTTCCAAATTTTTTCCTTTCCTTCCCCCACCCCCTGGAAATGCCATTCTTGCTCATATTTCTGGAATCTAGGTCCTCAGAAAGTGGTTCTGATATAACTTCTTTTTATACTTTTTTTTTGGTAAAGGGAAGCACCAATTTTATTTATTTTAGAGGTGATGTCTTACAATTTAGGAGTAAAATAGCTTTAGCAGCTGATGGATTAAAGTGAGGAAAAAGATGACAGGGGATAATTCTGAACATTATGGTCCTGGTCCACATAAGAGGTTCATATCACCTGAACTGAGTGGTAGCAGTGTGAGAGAATAAGACATACATAAGAGAGGTCAAAAAATAGAAATGACAAGATTTAGCAATGGCCTGAATAGGTGAGATGAAAGTTAGGAGTTATGAATTCATCAGGGTTGTCAGATTAGGTAACTGGGAGACTGATGGTATTCTTGACAATAAAAAGGAGGTTTAAAAAGTCTTCAGAAGAGAAGCGAGTGAAAATTAGTTCTGTCTTGGTTCATGCTAAGTTTGAAATGACCACAAGCACATCCAGTCTGTGGTGTTCAAAAGGTAATTGATAATGGGGAACAGAAGATCAGTAGAGAAATTAGGGATAGAAATATCATTTTGGTAATCATGTGCAGAGATTAAAATTGAATTTATTGGAGCTGATGAGCTCTCCAAGTGAGATAACATGAAGAGAAAAGCAAAGCGGACTCAATATTGAGCCCTAAGGGATACCTACAATTAGTGGGCATAACATAATAAAAGATCTAGCAAAGGAAACAGAGTAGTAGTTGGACATATAGGGCAGATAGTGGCCAGAGAACAACATCCCAAATACCTATAAGGGACATGCTATCTAGAAATAGAAGGTGAATAACAGTGTTAAATGCTGTACAGAAACCAGGAAAGACACATTATGAAAAGATTAAACATGGAAATTAAGAGGTCACTGGTAAGTTTAAAGAGCCCAGTTTCATTTGAATAGTAATATTGGAAGCCAGATTGCAAAGGAGCTAAAAGAGAGTAAGGGAAAAAGAAAGAGGAGATATTTACTATAGACAATTTTCTCAAGGATTTTAGCTATGAAATGCAAGATAGATATGGGATTATAGCTGGTAATACTATGTTATATAGTCATTAAATATTGATGTCACATTTGAAAATAAATGATTTTAGCTGTTACATGGATTTCCTGAGATTATTATGAAATTTTCTTCAAAAAAGCAAGAAACTATAAAAACAGGATTTTGTTAAATTAAAGGAAAGGAAGTGATTACACAACACTAATGTAAATGAACAACTGCCATATTCTGGATCAATAAGCACTTTTTCACAATCATTTTATATATATATTTCTTCCTTAGATATGATGAAAAAGATTTTTTAAAATAGTTTAAAATACCCTCACAAAATGTGTGAAGTGACCCAAGCACCATAAGATTATCTAAAGATAATATTGGACTTTAAGTTGTTGATTCTAGTTTCTGCAGCTTCTGTAATCTTTTTTTGTTTCATCTTTCCATTGGTTGGTTGCCTTCTGTTGAGCTACTAATAGACATCTCAATTCAACAGTGGAATTGTGATTACTATCTTCCAGCTCTCTCAAACGAATTTCAAATCCATGCTCCTTTACTGAAAATTCACGTTCCATTGTGTTGATCTAGTGAACAAAATGAATATAGGGTTTTTCTTTTCATATACTCATAACTATAATGATCAATCATGTGAGCAAGTAGAGATAATCACTGTGCCACAGATATTTTTCAGTTGATGATCAGTTCATAAAATTTGTTATAGTTGCTAAATTTCATAAATTGATCCAAAAATAGAAGGAATAAATTGATGAAGTAAAAATTCTTATGTATTTTGATCTTTCAAATCAATAAATACTTGTTAAGTGCCTATTAGGTATCATGTATACTAGGGGTTAGATGAATAAGAAGCCTTCTAGGAGCCTATATTCTTACAGAGATGATAAGATTTACACAAAGAACTGTCATACAAACTGGAATATGATTTATATATAGGAGTGGCATTAAAAAAGTGTTATAGAAGAGTTAAAGTGGTAAAGAGAAATCCTTCTCTCTAGAGGATAAAGGAAGGCTTTATAGAGAAGGTTGCTTTTAACCTTAGCCTTGAAGGAGGGGAGGAATACAATATATAGGAAAAGGAATCAGGTAGATAAATTGGAAGATAGAGAATACACAAATGCATAGAGGTAGGAAAATGGGAGGAGGAGACATATTGAGTATGAATTACAAACACGTAGACAAGATACATAGTTGAAAATGTGAAGAAGAGCAGTATGAGATAAGGCTAGAGTAGGAAGACCTTGGATACTAAGGTATGTGGACATACCTTAGTGGAGTTGTTTTGTAAGTAATAGGGAATCACTGAGATTTAGAAGTGACATGATCAGAACCATACATGGTGAAAAGGACAGAATGGTTACTATGAATCCTGAGGGCAGAATTGAAGTAAAAGTCAAGAGTTACCTAGTCAAAGTAGTAGAAAGCAGCAAGATTAAGAATCTGGATAGGAGGCCTGTAGTGATGTGCACAGGGGAGAAGAACGAGCATGGATTTCATCCAGGGGTGCAATGTGAATATCAGGACCTGGGATTTAAACCTAGAATAATGAAACATGCAAGAAAAAAAGCTTTCTGGATGGTTTGAAGTTCCCAGATAATGAAGGTCCCAGAGCTTTTAAAAAAACCTTGTCTGGAAGACTAACCAGGATGTTGGAGTATAAGAAACCGTGAAATTCAGTTTGACTTACATTTTTCTGGCCAATCATTTCAGATTCAATCTACAAAAAAAGTGTCAAGGGAATAAGCTGTGAAGCAGGGATGAGCTAGAATATCAAAATCCAATACTCTGAGCTGTGCTAGCAGTTTGGATGCTTGGGGATAGTGAGAGACTCAGTATTAGGTGTAGCAACAAATGGTTATCACAGAAGGACCAGGAATGTGGATCCAATATTCAGAGCTCAGGGTTAGGCCAGAGGTGCTGAGAAACCCAGAGTAGATAGTTGGGAAAATGACAAAAAGAAGGTTTTTATGAGGTCAAATATGCTTAGGCTCCAGACCCAGACATAGAGAACGGCTCTAAAATATCTATAGGCAAAGCCATAAATAAAAACACAACTTGTCCAAAAAAAAAATCAATGACAATGAGAAATGATGCAAATGTTTAAAAATGATATTATAAATGAAGTTGGAAAGATGGAGGGAAGAGTTGGAGGAGAAAAACCATGGTAGAGAGTCTAACAGGGAGAATTGATGGCTTGGTACAAGAGGTATAGAGCCCTGCCCAAGTAGAGAACTGACTAGGTATTGGAAGGTTCCAGAGAGAATGTAGTCATTTCATGAAATAAGAAACACTAAAATGGCAACAGGGGATTAGGAAAGTGGAGAAATCTGTGGAGTGTCTTGCATCACAAATAACTGATACTGGAAGGCATGGGTAGAAAAGACAGTTTAAGAATCACTGGACTACCTGAGAGCTATAAGCAAAAGGAAAACCTGGACATCATATTCCAGGAGGTCATAAAATAAAATTGTCCGTGTATTTTAAAACCAGAGGGCAAAGTGAAAATATGGGAACTCCACCCGTCATTTCCTAAGGAAAGCCCCAAGGAATTCCCAGCAACGCCATGGCCAAAATCCAAAGCTTCTAGGATGAAGAAACAATACTGTAGGCAGCTGAAGAAAAGACATTCGAATACCAAGTAGAAACCAAGTAGAAACAGGAAAACACAAAATTTAGCAACTTCATCTATAAAAAGATGGAGATCACAAAATACAATATTCTGGAGGACAGAAAAGTATGAACCTTGAATAACTGAGTATGGTCCCATAGTGGGAAAATGGATCTTTAATGAAGTAGAGAGTTATCTAATATATTACCTTCATAGCACAGCTTCAATTGCTTTCTCAAAAATGCCAAGCTGCTTCATTCTTAGAAAGTAAATTTTTTTTGGTAGAAAGTGAAAGAAATTATATTCAAGGTTACTCATCCTATTAACTTTCTGAATTATTATCAGTGTTTTCTGATGGGCAGAACAAACAAGAGAGCTTCTAAAATTGTTTGCTATTCTAAATATTCTTTGTACTAGAATTTTCACTGGCAGACATAGATCCTACTAGGTCTTAACGATACCTTTAATTTGGCTTTTTGTTGAGCCTCCAAAGCAATTTTTCTCAAATCCTCGATGTCTTTTTGCAACTGTTCATTTTCTTGCTGAAGTTTCAGTCTTCGTTCACTGACAGTGCCACAGTTCTCTCTTTCAGTCTCTAAAACGCTCTGAAGCTTTTGAATCCTTTCCCAGCTACGTGACATCTCTTGTTCAGAACTGACAGAAAACAAAACATCCCACTTAGCGATTTGCTATAAAATTCTAGAAGTGAGCCCACATTTTCAGTGTTTTATTTTCTCTTTCTGGAGTCAATTATAATTCACAGTTATGCTTTTTGTTTTAAAAAGAGTTTGCTATAGTAGGTATGTTCTATATAAAACAGAAGAAAAGAAAAGCAGCTAAATTAAACTACCTACTCATCTTTAAAAACCAGTTTGCAATCTTTCAAATTCTGTATGTTAAATTTAAGAGACTGGATACATGAAATTCACTATGTAAGGAGAATTAAAGGGGGAAAAATCCTAGGTGACAGTAAATGAGGGACTTCAGTGGAGCAATATTGTTAACTCCTTTACTTTAACACTGAATTCAGTTACAGGAAAATATGCCAGCCAATCACATTAATATATTCTAGTGAGGGATGCATTTTTGCATTGTCCCCATGAGGTTTGCCTGACTTCTTATGGAATTGTAATAGTGGAACTATAAATGTACTCAGGTTTCTTGGATTTTGGAAAATGTTTTAATGGGTTGGAGTACCCATTAAAATACAAGAGTAATGTGCAAGAACTCCTCTACTCTAAATACACTAAGAATTACATAAAAATTTCCCCTTTTATTGCCATATTCTAATTCCCACATAACACAATAACAATAACATTCCAGAATTGTTTTTTTAACCAGTCTTGCTTACATTATGAACCACAATTAATGCTGTTAAATAGAAACAGACTTTAAATGGAGCCTATGATTCTGCTCCTTTGGAAATAAGAGTAACCATGGAGAGAAATGGCAGAGTGAGCATGTGGTATGCAGATGACAGCTGAGATTATGATGACCTAGAGAGCTACAGGTTCAAAGTCACTTGCAACAAAAGATGTTCATACAGAGAATGAGTGTTTGAAAAAAATGCCAACATCAGTTCCACATAAGTGAAGTGTTATGACAGTAATGGGGAGTATGAGAGAGACTAGGAACAGTCAGAATGGTTCGATATGTTTTATAGTGTGGCTGCCACTTATATCCCCTAATTTGTTCTTAGAGATTCCCTAGGAGCTTCTGCCAGGTTGCACTGAGATTTTCCCAAGGCATAAATCTAAGGATCTGCTGATTCTAACTATACACTATTTGCAGAAGATCTTAAATGAGCCATTGGCAGAAGTGTGGAAGACTTTATGTGCAAATCTAAAACAACAGCTCAACCTTAGGAAGCAAAAAAACCCTGATTTTATTCTTTCTTATTTCTGTGCCTTGTTCCTGCCAAGTTCCATACCATATTTAAAATGGTCTTAAACTAATTCTTCTGTGTTTAGACAAGCTACTGATGAAAAAATAGTATTACTACTGTTCTATTTTTCTAAAACCACATTTCTCATATTTCAGTGCGGGAAAAAAAAAACTAAAAGCATTTTAATCAATATGTCTGGTTTGCTACTTTTAAAAGCCTTCTTCTTTGGTATATATATGGATGTCAGTATTTTTTTTTGCTATCTAGCCCTTTTACTGAAATATCTTTTAATCATTTTAATACACAACAGCAAAAACTATAACTTCAGCAAATAAAGATGAGTATAATTAGTATCAATATGTACTTTAAAATTGGTCTCTACATAAATTTTCAATAAATTATTGTTTTAAATGATATAAAATAAGTCTTTGCTCTTTATTAGAAGATAAGGATTTCTATATTATTTTTAAAATGTATAATCTGAAAAATAACAAC
>JAJPUD010022504.1:0-20696 GCA_023553655.1 Myrmecobius fasciatus | reverse complement strand
AATCATTTAGGGATTATATCCCAACTTGAAAGATTTCATTGAAAAGGATAAATTTTAAGAAATTAAATAACTAAAAATAAGAAATTATAAAAAAGAGTATATCTCAACTCTTAAATAAATGAGCAAAAAAAGCAAAAAAAGAACTCAGAGCAGAGAAAACCTTTATGGAGAGAGAGAACAGACCTCAGACCCTGAGGTTCCTAAAGGCAAATCAGCTACAGATGAAGTCCCAAAGGGAGATGTGAGCTGGTCCCTATTTCACAAGCCTTTCTTGGAAGATTTCAAAAAGAATCTTAAAAGAGAGAAGAAAAAATGGGAAAAGGAAATGAAATGTTTGCAAGAGGGTATGGAAAAGGAACAACAGAAATTATCTGAAGAAAACTCCTTAACATATATTTCATGAAATAGGAAAAGCATATAACTCCTTACAAAATTGATATGAAAAAGATATCGATTAATTGAAAATAAAAATTTGTGAAATGGAAAAAAATGCAATGAACAAAACAATTCAATTGGCCATATACAAAAGAAGCTAAAAAAGATAACTGAAGAAAATAATACACTAAAATTAGAATTGAGTAAATGGAAGTGAATTATCACCTCCTGATAGAGACCCCGAAATGAAAACTCCAAGGAATATTGTGGCTAAATTTCAGAATTAGCAGAACAAGGAAATAATATTGCAAACAGCTGGTAAGAAAAAAAAAATCATATACCAAGGAGCCACAATCAGGATTACCAAGGACGTAGCAGCTTCCACCTTAGAGGAGCAAGAGGCCTGGAATCTGATACTCTCAAAAGTAAAGGAACTTGGATTACAGCCAAGAATAAACTATTCATCTAAATTGAGCATTATCTTTCAGGGAAGAAAATGGAAATTCAATGATACAGGTGAATTTCATTGTTTCTTAGGAAAAGACTAGAGCTAAAAAAATTGATCCCAAATTTAAAACTTAAGAGAAACACAAACAGGGAAAAAAGAAAGAACTTTGAGGACTATATTTCGGTTATTGGTATAGAGAGTGTGGGTATAATTTGATTTTATTAAGATAATATGAAAAAGAAACTAGAGGTAGAAAGCGAATTGTATTGGAAAAAGAAGAAAATGGCAGTAAAATGAGGGAAATTACATCCCAAGAAGAGGCAAAGAAGACATATTATAATTAAGGGAAAGAAGGGAGGGGCATGGATGAACATTATATGAATCCTACTCTCATCAGATTTGGTTCAGAGAGAGAATATCAGACACTCTTGGTTTCACAGAGAAACTTGTCACATCTTATAGGGAATAGGGAGAGGAAAGGGGAAAAGAAAAGGGAAGGCTAATACAAGGGAAAACAGAATTAGAAGGGGAAAGGTATAAGAGAGGTGAAAGGATTATAAAGGGGATGGGCTGTCTGAGGGAGGTGATGATCAGAAGGAAAATACTGGGGAGGAGGGAAGAGTGTAAGGAAAAAGAAGCATAACAGAATAAATAAGATGTGAGGAAATACAAAATTAGTTATTTTATTTTATTTTTATTTTTTTATTTTATTTGCAAAATATATGTATGGGTAATTCTTCAACATTAACCCTTACATAGCTTTCTGCAACAAATTTTTCACCCCTACTCCCCACCCCTCCCCTAGATGGCAGGATATCCACTACATGTTAATTATGTTAAAATACTTGACAAATCGAATATATGTATACATATTTCCAAAATTATCATTGTTGTGCAAGAAAAATCATATTTACACAAAAGATATATCAGATAAAAGAAATATAATGTAAGCAAACATCAATTGAGAGTATGAGAATGTTATGTGGTGGTCCACATTTCACATCCCTTTCTCTGGGTGTATATGGCTTTCTATAGTGAACAATTGGAAGTGGTTTGAAACATTTCATTGTTGAAGAGGGCCATGACGATCAGAATGGATCATCATATAGTATTGTTGTGGCCATGTATAATGATATCCTGGTTCTGCTCATTTCACTCAGCATCAGTTCATGTAAGTCTCTCCAGGCCTCTCTGAAAATGTCCAGCTGGTCGTTTCTTACAGAACAATAATATTCCATAATATTCATATACCAGAATTTATTAAGCCATTCTCCAATTGAAGGGCATCTTTTCAGTTTCCAGTTTCTAGCCACTACAAAAAAGGCTGCCACAAACATTCTTGCACATGTGGGGGCCCTTTCCTTCCTTTAAGATTTCTTTGGGATATAAGCCCAATAGAAATGCTGCTGGGTCAAAGGGTATGCACAGTTTGATAACTTTTTGAGCATAACTCCAAATTGCATTCCAGAATGGCTGGATCCATTCACAGTTCCACCAACAATGCATCCCAGCCTTCCCACATCCCCTCCAACATTCATCATTAACTTTTCCTGTCATTTTAGCCAATCTGAAAGGTGAGTAGTGGTACCTCAGGTTTGTCTTAATTTGTATTTCTCTGATCAATAGTGATTTGGAGCACCTTTTCATATGACTACAAATAGTTTTAATTTCATCTTGTGAAAAATGTCTGTTCATATCCTTTGACCATTTATTGATTGTGGAATGGCTTGAATTCTTATAAATATGAAACAGTTCTCTATATATTTTAGAGATGAGACCTTTATCAGAACCTTTAAAAGTAAAGATGATTTCCCAATTTATTGCTTCCCTCCTAATCTTGACTGCATTGGTTTTGTTTGTAGAAAAATGTTTTAACTGAATATAGTCAAAGTTATCTATCTGGTGTTCAATTAAGAGTACCAGTTCTTCTTTGGACATAAATTTATTCCATCTCCATAGGTCTGAGAGGTAAACTATATACGTTCCTCTACTTTACTTGTAATATCACTCTTTATATCCAGATCATGAACCCATTTAGATCTTATCTTGGTATGTGGTGTTAGATGTGGATCAAGCCCTAATTTCTTCTACACTAGTTTCCAATTTCCCCAGCAATTTTTGTCAAATAGTGAGTACTTATCCCAGAAGCTGGGGTCTTTGGGTTTATCAAAGACTAAATTGCTATACTTATTGCCTAGTTTGTCTTGTGATTCTATCCTATTCCACTGATCGACTACTCTATTTCTTAGCCAGTACCAAATGGATTTGAGGACTGCTGCTTTGTAATATACTTTTAGATCTGGTACAGCAAGTCCACCATGATCAGCCTTTTTTTTCATTAATTCTCTTGAAACTCTTGACCTTTTGTTCTTCCAAATGAATTTTGCTACTATTTTTTCTATATCTGTAAGATAATTTCTTGGGAGTTTGATTGATATGGCACTAAATAAGTAAATTAGTTTGGGTAGTACTGTCATTTTTATTATATTAGCTCGGCGTACCCATGAGCATTTTATGTTTTTCCAATTATGTAGGTCTGATTTTATTTGTGTGGAAAGTGTTTTGTAGTTTAGTTTATATAGTTCCTGACTTTTCCTTGGTGGATGGATTCCCAAATATTTTATATTATCAACAGTTATTTTGAATGGAATTTCTTTTTGTATCTCTTCCTGCTGAACTTTATTGGTAATATATAAAAATGCTGATGATTTATGTGGATTTATTTTGTATCCTGCAACTTTGCTAAAGTTGTGAATTGTTTTTAGTAGTTTTTTAATTGAGTCTCTAAGTTTCTCTAAGTATACCATCATGTCATCTGCAAAGAGTGATAATTTTGGTTTCCTCATTACCTACTCTAATTCCTTTAATCTCTTTTTCTTCTCTTACTGCCAAAGCTAACATTTCTAAGACAATATTAAATAGTAATGGTGACAGTGGGCAGCCTTGTTTCACTCCTGATCTTATTGGGAATGGTTCTAGTCTGTCTCCATTACATATGATGCTTGCTGAAGGTTTTAAGTAGATACTACTAATCATTTTAAGGAAAAGCCCATTTATTCCTATACTCTCCAATGTTTTTAATAGGAGTGGGTGTTGGATTTTATCAAAGGCTTTTTCTGCATCTATTGAGATAATCATATGTTTTTTGTTAATTTGGTTATTAATATAATTGATTATGCTAATAGTTTTCCTAATATTGAACCAGCCCTGCATTCCTGGTATAAATCCTACTTGGTCATGGTGTATTATCCTGGGGATAACTTTCTATAATCTCGTTGCTAAAATCTTAGTTAAAATTTTTGCATCAATATTCATTAGGGAAATGGGTTTATAGTTTTCTTTCTCAGTTTTCTCCCTACCTGGTTTAGCTATCAGCACCATATCTGTGTCATAGAAGGATTTTGGTAGTACATCTTCTTTCCCTATTTTTTCAAATAGTTTATATAGTATTGGGATTAATTGTTCTTTGAATGTTTGGTAAAATTCACATGTAAATCCATCTGGCCCTGGAGATTTTTTCTTAGGGAGCTGATTAATAGCTTGTTCTATTTCTTTTTCCAAAATGGGGCTATTTAAATAATTTATTTCCTCTTCTGTTAATCTGGGCAATCTATATTTTTGTAGGTATTCCTCCATTTCATTTACATTATCAAATTGATTGGCATAAAGTTGGGCAAAGAAACTCTTAATTATTACTCTGATTTCCTCTTCATTGGAGGAAAGTCCTTCCTCATAATTTTTGAGACTAACAATTTGATTTTTCTTCTTTCCTTTTTATAATCAAATTAACTAAAGGCTTATCTATTTTGTTGGGTTTTTCATAAAACCAAGTCTTAGTTTTATTTATTAATTCATTAGTTTTCTTATTTTCAGTTTTATTGCTCTCCCCTTTAATTTTCAGAATTTCCAATTTGGTATTTAATTGAGGGTTTTCAATTTGGTCTTTTTCTAGCTTTTTTAATCATAAGCCCAGTTCATTGATCTTCTCTTTCTCTGTTATATGCAAGTAAGCATCTAGAGATATAAAATTACCCCTTGTAACTGCTTTAGTCGTGTCCCATAAATTTTGGTATGTTGTCTCATTCTTGTCATTCTCCTGGATGAAATTATCGATTGTGACTATAATTTGCTCTTTCACCCATTCATTCTTGAGGATTAGATTATTTAATTTCAAATTAAGTTGTGGTCTTTTTTCTCCTGGGCTTATATTACATGTGAGTTTCATTGCATCATGATCTGAGAAGGATGCATTTATTATTTATGCTTTTCTGCATTTGATTTTGAGGTTTTTATGCCCTAACACATGATTGATTTTCATATAAGTTCCATGAACCCCTGAGAAAAAAGTATACTCCCTTCTATCACCATTCAATTTCCTCCAGAGCTCTATCATACCTAACTTTTCTAGCCTTTTGTTTACCTCCCTAACTTCTTTCTTATTGATATTTGATTTGATTTATCTAATTCAGAGAGAGCAAGGTTGAGATCCCTCACTAGTATAGTTTTATTTCTCCTTGCATCTCTGTTAGTTTCTCCTCTAGGAATTTGGATCCTATACCACTTGGTGCATATATGTTTAGTATTGATACCGCTTCATTGTCTATGGTACCTTTTAGTAAAATATAGTTTCCTTCCTTATCTCTTTTAATTATATCTATTTTTGCTTTTACTTGATCCGAGATAAGGATTGGTACCCTTGCTTTTCTTTGTTCACCTGAAGCATAGAAGATTCTGTTCCAGCTCTTTACCCTCACTCTGTATGTATCTCTATGTTTTAGATGTGTTTCTTGTAAACAACATATTGTAGGATTCTGGCTTTTAATCCAGTCTGCTACCCGCTTCCATTTTATGGGAGAGTTCATCCCATTCACATTCACAGTTAAAATAACTGTATCTGTATTCCCTGCCATCTTATTTACCCAGAGTTATGATTTTCTCTTCCCTTTCCCCTCTCTCTCTCCCCCTCTCCCCAGTCCTTTATTTTTGATGACTACCTCCCTCCAACAGTCCCCCCCCCTTTAGAAGCCCTCTCTCCCCTTTACACCTTTCCCCTAATCCTTCTATTCGTTTATCCCTTTTCTTTCCTCCTTTCCCTCCCACCTTTCCACAAGGAGTATCAGGCCTTTCTTTGAAGCCAAATGTGTCTGATATACTCTCTTATAGTCCAATCTAATGAGAGTAAGATTTACACAATACTCATCACCCTCCCTTCTTTCCCTCAATTATATTAGATCTTCTATGAGATTTTGCCTTATTTTACCTCCTTTATTTTTACTTTATTTTACCTCCTTTCCCCCCTTTCTTTTCAGTATGTTATCCCTTCCACCTCTAATTTCTTTTCCATTATTATCAAAGAAAAATTCAATTATACCCCCTTTCTTTAAGGATACCCATAGTAGAAATATAGTTTTCAAGAGTTCTTTCCTTTTCACCTTTTTATGCTTCTATTGAGTTCTGTATTTGGAGGTCAAATTTTTTGTTCAGATCTGGTCTTTTTATTAGAAATAGGTGAAATTCTTCTCTATCATTGAATGACCATCTTCTTACCTGGAAGATGATGTTAATTCTAGCTGGATAACTTATTCTTTGCTGTAATCCAAGTTCTTTTGCCTTTTGGAATATCTGATTCCAGGCCCTTCGATCCTTTAATGTGGAAGCTGACAGATCTTGTGTAATTCTAATTACAATTCCTCAGTATTTGAACGGTTTCTTTCTAGCTGCTTGCAATATCCTTTCCTTGGTGCGATAGTGCTGAAATTTGTCTACAATATTCCTTGGGGTTTTAATTTTGGGGTCTCTTTCAGGAGGTGATTGGTGAATTCTTTCAATGCCAATTTTGCTTTCTGATTCTAAAACATCAGGGCAATTCTCTTTCATGATTTCCTGAAAGATAGCATTAAGTTTTTTTTTTTCCCATCATGGCTTTCAGGGAGTCCAATAATCCTTAGATTGTCTCTCCTGGATCTGTTTTCCAGGTCAGTTGTTTTTCCTAGGAAATATTTCAAATTTTCTTCAATTTTTTTCATTTTTTTGTTTTTGTTTGACTGATTCTTGAAGTCTCATTGTCATTTACTTCTATTTGTTCACTTTTAATTTTTAAAGTATTATTTCCTTCAGTTATCTTTTTTAGCTCCTTTCGTAGCTGGTCAATTGAATTTCTTGTTTCGATGCATTCTTTTTCCATTTTGCCAATTTTATTTTTCAGTGAATTGTCTTTTTCCAATTCACCATTTTTATTTTCCAGTGAATTGGTGATTTTTTCCAATTCACCATTTTTATTTTTCAGTGAATTGTTTTCTTTTTCTAATTCACTAGTCTTGTTTTCCAGTATTTGACATCTCTGTTGCACTGATCTCAATTTATTTCCCCATTCCTTCTAGCTCTCTTTTGATATTTTTTATGCAATCTTCCAGGTAAGCCTTCTGAAAAGGGGACCATCTCATGTCTGCCTTTGTGGCTTCATCTGGCATTTTTTTTAAGAATCTCAGCATCTGGGGACTGCCCTACTTTCTCTTCATAGAAGCTGTCTATGGTGAGAGCTCTCTTCTACTTCTTGCTCATGTTTTTGGATTGTAAGAAGTTTAGGTTTGAATCACTTGAGGTCTGAATCACTAGCAGGGAATTCTGTGGCCGTTTCAGAGCTGAAGTCTGAATCACCAGCAGGGAATTCTGCCTGTCATTTCAATTTGCCCTGGGGCAGTTTGCCAGGTTGATTTCTAGTCTGGGGCTGGTCAGCTAGATAGGACTATCCTTTCAGCTGCTCTCAATCCACTCTTTATCAAAGGCATATCTGCCAAAGCACCTGCCCACAAGCAGTGCAAAGTGGCCCAGGCGTCTCCCAGGGACTTCCTGGGTGCCCAAAATCCGCAGCTCTGTCACAGCCTGACTTCCGCCCCGGCTGAGTGCTGGTGTCTGATTTTGGCCAGCTGCTGATTCCCCTGAGACTGACCTTCTCTGGGTTTTTTTCAAAGTAGATTTTTGATAGAAGTGCGTTGTAGTCCAAGTGTTAGATGGAGGCCTCACTCCAGAGCCAGTTCGGAGGCTCAATTTGCCTGGGTCTGAGGGAAGGTCTCAGGAGCTCACAGAGAATGCTGTTGTGAAGTTCGCTATCTTGGCTCCACCCCACATCAGAATTAATTATTTTAACTGTGCAAATGAAAGTGATGGACTTTCTCATAAAATGGAAGCAGATAACAGACTGGATTAAAAGCCAGAATCCTATAATATGTTGTTACAAGAAACACAACAGTAATACATACAGAGTGAAGGTAAAGGGGTGGAGCAGAATTTATCATGCTTCAGGTAAAGTAAAAAAAGCAGAGGTAGCAAACCTGATATCATTCCTTTTTGATCTGATTTTTCTTATGCAGCAAGATCTTTGTATAAATATGTATACATATATTGGATTTAACATGTATTTTAATATGGTTAATATATATTGGATACTTATCATCTAGGGGATGTGGTGGGGGGAAGGAGAGGAAAATTTCTAACACAAGGTTTTGTAAGGATCAATGTTAAAAAATCATCCATGCATATGTTTTCAAAATAAAAAGCATTAATAAAAAAGAGGTTATTGGGAGATTCTTTGGATGGTTATTTTACTCTCCGGTACTATGTCATAAGAGCAGTTTTTCTTGATGATTTTTTTTTGCTTTTTGCTGAGGCATTTGGGGTTAAGTGACTTGCCCAGGGTCACACAGCTAGGGAATGTTAAGTGTCTGAGACCAGATTTGAACTCAGGTCCTCCAGACTTCAGGGCTGGTGCTGTATCCACTGCACCACCTAGTTGCCCCGATGATTTCTTTAAAAATGTTGTATAGGCTATTTTTTTAAATCATGGTTTTCAGACAGTCCAATGAGTCTTAGACATTCTCTCCTGGATGTATTTCCCAGGTCAGTTGTTTCTACAATGAGGTATTTTATTTTTCTTCTATTTTTTATTTTTGACTGATTCTTGATGTTTCTTTAAATCATTCACTTCCATTTGTTCAAATCTAATTTATGTGAGCTATTTTCTACAGTTACCTATTCTATCTCTTTTTGTTTTTGACCAATTGAACTTTTAAAGGAATTGTTTTGTTCACTGATTTTTCCCCCATTTCACAAATTCTTTATTAAAGGAGTTATTTTCTTTTTCCATTTCATCAAATCTATTTTAAGGAATATTCTTCAGATAATTTCTTTATTTCCTCTTCTGCAAAGCTGTCATTTCCTTTTATCATTTTTCTTCTCTTTATTAAGATCAATTTTGAATTCTTCGAATAGACTCTTGTGAGATAGAGAACCACTTATATCACTTTTTGACCCTCATCTGGAGATGTTTTGCTTTTCATGTCTTCAGGATTTGAGATCTGCTCTTCTCTGTCTCCATAAAAGCTATCAATGGTCAGAGCTCTTTTTGCTTTTTTGCTCATTTTTAAAGTTTGAGGTCTATTCTTAGGACAAAGGGGAAATTATTTCAAATTTCCTCTACAGATGACAGCAGCTTCACAGTGCTACTGTCTTCCTTCCCATTCTGGGTGACTCTGACTAAATTCTACATTACAATCTAGTCAAGGGCCTCATTTTTTGCCTTCTTTATTTGCATTGGCGGTCTTACAGCTAGTCTGCTGATTCACTGGCTTCAGAATCAATACAGAGTAGCCAAGACTGCTGTATTTTGGCTAAGGGCCTCCCAATATATTCCCAGTGTGATGAGATTACTTCATCCTGGTTCCATACATTGCACCTGCATTGAATAACATTCCCCTACTCCCGCCCACTTTTCCCCCATACCTGATTAAGATAGACCTTTCCTAAAGTTCTTCCAAAATATCTTCTGTTGTAAATTTGTTATACTCCAAATATTTGTGTGTTTTATAACTCCAAAACTATTTCAGAGGCTTGATTTGGTGTTGATCTCAAAGAAGACAGGAAGAACTCATACAAAGACCTGTCTAAATTTTGCTATCTTGGCTCTGCTGCCCCTTTAAAAATATTTCTAGAGCAGTATTTTCTATGAATCAGCAAGTCCAAGCTTAGACTTATTAAAAGAGGCAACAATTTGTACTATATTCACAAATCAGTACTATTTTCTATATTCTGTGGATGTGTGATGAACTCTAGAGCATTTTTCTGCTGTATTTTCTCAATTGCTTTTCAGTACTTTAATCCAAATTTATGTTGTGAGGTATAGAAAGTCACTTTCAAGAAACATATCTTATCTCTAATTCTTTACACTGATCAGTCTGAACTTTTCCCCCATCTCCCTAATGACAAACTTATTCCTGAAGTCAGTTTCCAGACATTACCATTTCAATCTGCTGAAAGTAGATCAAAGTCTTTCTTTCTGAAAATTTCAAAAGACTCCTTGTACCTGATGCCTTGACTGCTGGTTTGTGCCTCTATACTTTGCCTTGATCTCTAGTACTCATATATATCCTTCTTCTAGGCAAGTTACCAGATTTCTGATCCATTTCTTGATAAATTGCTATCACTTGCCTCCTTGATGCCAATCTGAAAGTCAGCTCGTTGTCTCATATAGACCTTTTGTTTCTGCCTATTTCTTAATTTCTGGTAGTTTGCCTCTCTTTTGACAAGATGTTTTGCCTTGAACTTTAGTACCTGTGGGGCCTTAACTACCCTACCAAACTCTGTCCTTCTGGACTTCTGACAATGTGTCTATATTCTTGTTGCTATTTGTCTTTCTTTCTTCCTCCCTTCTTTCCTTCTTGACAGCCTTTCACCTTTCTTTCCTTCCTTCCTTACTCCCTCCTGCACTTTCTCCTTTCCTCCTTTATTCCCTTCCTTCCTTCTTTCTTTCCTTCCTTTCTTCCTTCCTTCCTTCCTTCCTTCCTTTCTTCCTTCCTTCCTTCCTTCCTTCCTTCCTTCCTTCCTTCCTTCCTTCCTTCCTTCCTTTCTTTCTTTCTTCCCTTCCTTCCTTTCTTCCCTACCCTCCCTTTCTTTCTTCTTTCTTTTGTTCCTTCCTTTCTTCTTTCCCTTTATTCATTTATCTGTTTAGTTATTTTTTATTCATTTATGTACCTAATCATTCATTTATTTTCTAATTTATTCATCTATTCATTTATCTTTTTCTTTTTGCAGTTGACTTGAAAGACACATTTATTAATTCCTTCTTTAAAAAAAAATTTCCAAGGAGAAAAATACAACTTTAAAAAAAATTGTCTGGAAGTAGTTTATTCCAATTATGTACATATTAATTTATTTGTCATCAAAGGAATATTTTGACTAAGAAAGCATTTGAAAGAGTGGTTCTTACATCTGCTGCCATGACTGCTGATGTGGCTTGTGCCTCTTTACTTTGCTTTGATCTTTAGTACCTATATGTATATTTATACTAGGTAAGTGATCTGCTGTGTGTGGCTGGCCTGGGTCTCTGAAGCACTTATTACCTCAACATCTCAATTTTAAAAAAAAGTCACAGTTTATCATCTATTTGCATGTGTAAGCTATTTTAAAATGTTTTATTGTTGTGTTTTGCTTTCATATTACACATGTTTATAGACTGCTTTTACTTATTGAAAGTTTTCTTATAACAGGAAAACAACTAAATAAAACTAATAATAAACTTAGAAACACTTGGTGTTGTCCCTATTTTTGGTGAGTATGTGGCTTTAAGTTGTGCTGATGATTTACCACATGTAGGAATTTCCTTCTTCTCACTCTAACATTGCTAACAGCTCCTAAATTTCATTCTAAATTTCAATTTCTAATTGACACAATTTACTACTTTCCATATGTAAGGAAATAAGACTGGGTGATGCAATAGTCCTCTAAATGAATGGTTCTCAAGCACTCCATATCTTGTCAGGACACTCTAGGTTTAGGTTGGCCATTCAGGCTTAATAGATATAGACTCTACAAAGGGGCCTAGCAGACATTACTGACATTGTTGCTCCTCCATCCTTTCTAAGAAGATCCCCCAATCTACATGTTTTCACAGCAGCCCTATCAACTGTGGAAGTTCTAATTGCAAATCTCTTTTCCCTGTTTTTAACTTAGGTTGACCATGTGGAATGTGGCCCTACTGAACAAAAGCTTAGTTTTTGAAATGAAATTGCTCTGACCTGTTTAGTATCTAGATGGGGAATATCAATGGAGTTATTGAGGCAACAAATACTTCAGAGATAAAGCATAAAAAATATTGCAAATGCTCTTTGAGCAGATATCCCATTCCCTTCAAAAGTTTTCTTTTATATGACATTTATTTCTATTATTTCAATGAATAGTTAATTTAATTATGTCTGAGATGAACCTTTAAAGAAAGTTAGCAAAATCAACTGGAAAATTTAGTGTGATATGCCATCCTAAATGCCAAGAGGATACTTTATGGAGTCATAGATGACATGACTACAATATTAATTTAAAAAAAAAGGTCTAGAGCTTGAAAAGAAAAAAATCACATAAATAACCTTATATATATGTGTGTGTGTGTGTGTATGTGTATGGGTGTGTGCGTGCGCGTGTGTGTGTGTGTAAAGAACACATTTTTATGTGGTCACATAAAAAACCTTATAGTGAAAAAATTCTAAAAATGAGTAAAACTAGAATGAGATCCCTATGAGGGATTGCGTCCTCTATCAAAGAATGCCTTCAAGGGGCAATACTGGATGAGCATATTAATAATGTAGTACAAAGAATTTCTATTTAGGTATAGGCTGAACTAAATGATCTTTGAGAATTCCCTTTAAGACACTGATATATTGTTGGTGGAAATGTGAACGGATCTAACCATTATGGAGAGCAATTTGGAACTATGCTCAAAAAGTTATCAAACTGTGCATACCATTTGACCCAGCAGTTTTTCTACTGGGTCTATATCCCAAAGAGATTTTAAAGGAGGGAAAGGGACCCACATGTGCAAAAATGTTTGTGGCAGTCCTTTTTATAGTGGCAAGAAACTGGAAATTGAAACGATGCCCATCAATTGGAGAATGGATGAATAAATTATGGTATATGAATGTTATGGAATATTATTGTTTTGTAAGAAATGACCAGCAGCAAAAAGTTATCAAACTGTGCATACCCTTTGACCCAGCAGCATTTCTATTGGGCTTATATCCCAAAGAAATCATAAAGGAAGGAAAAGGCCCCACATGTGCAAGAATGTTTGTGGCAGCCCTTTTTGTAGTGGCTAGAAACTGGAAATTAAATAGATGCCCTTCAATTGGAGAATGGCTGAATAAATTATGGTATATGAATGTTATGGAATATTATTGTTCTGTAAGAAATGACCAGCAAGATGATTTCAGAGAGGCCTGGAGAGACTTACATGAACTGATGCTGAGTGAAATGAGCAGAACCAGGAGATCATTATACACAGCAACAACAGTACTATATGACGATCAATTCTGATGGACATGGCTCTCTTCAACAATGAAATGTTTCAAACCACCTCCAATTGTTCAATGAAGAGAGCCATATACACCCAGAGAGAGGGATGCGAAATGTGGACCACAACATAACATTCTCATACTCCTTGATTGATGTTTGCTTACATTGTGTTTCCTTTATCTGATATATCGTTCGTGTAGATAAGATTTTTCTTGCACACCAATGATAAGTTTGGAAATATGTATACATATATTCGATTTGCCAATATTTTAACATAATTAACATGTAGTGGATATCCTGCCATCTAGGGGGAGGGGTGGGGAGTTGGGGGGAAAAATTTGTAACGGAAAGCTATGTAAGGGTTATTGTTGAAGAATTACCCACACATATGTTATTCAAATAAAATAAAAATTAAAAAAAAAAGAAAGAAATGACCAGCAGGATGATTTTAGAGAGGCCTGGAGAGACTTGCATGAACTGATGCTGAGTGAAATCAGCAGAACCAGGAGAACATTATACACAGCAACAAGACTATATGATGATCAATTCTGATGGACATGGTTCTCTTCAACAATGATGTGATTCAAACCAGTTCCTATTGTTCAGCAATAAAGATAGTCATATACCTCCAGAGAGAGACCTGAGGGAACTTGAGTGTGGACCACAACATAGCATTTTAATGCTTTCTGTGAATATTTCCATGCATTTTGTTTTCCTTCTTAGGTTGTTTTTTTTTTCTTCTCTCTTTCTAAATCTGATGTTTCTTGTGCAGTAAGATAACTGTATAGATATGTATGCATATTTTGGATTTGTCATATAATTGATCATATTTAGCATGTATTAGCTTACCTGTCATCTAGGGGTGGGAGTGGGGAGGAGAGGAAAAGCTTGGAACAAAAAAAGTTTTTTGCAAAGGTCAATATAGAAAATCACTCATATGTTTTGTAAATACAAAAGCTTTTAATAAAAAAAAGAAAAGAAAAGAAAATTAGATTAGATGGACTCTGATGTCTCTTGTGAATCTTAGACTGGCTCTCAGTGAATTCCTTCTTCTGGCACTTGTAAGAACATTAACAGCTAATGTTCTTCAGTTCAGGTTCTTTCTCACTAGATCCAGATTTCTGGGAAAGAAAAAACTGTAATTTTGATTTGAAGACTTGGTCACCAAGATATCTTTCACTTGAATTATTATTTTTGTAGGTTTATTTGCTTCTTTTTTTTGAGGGAGGTGGTATGGGGGCCAGAGCAATGTATTTGAAGTAAAATTCTCTTATTAATTGGATGAGTCACTTAACTTCTCTCACCTTCATTTCTTTCATCTATAAAATAAGGATATTAATAGAATTTACTCCTCAGGATTGTTGTGCACATCAAATGAGATAAAAAAAATAAAGAACTTTGTAAATCTTAAAAAAAGAGAGAATTCCCTTCAATTCAGAGTCTTCAATTTTGTAAAAAAGTATCTTGGGCTTAGGTCTATAACATAGTTCAAGGACAAGTAATTATGGACTCTGTCTTGGCTGTGGATGGCATGGATATTTATAATGCTGATAATTATTTCTATTTAGCCAAAAGGAAACTCTTAAAACCCTAGCCAAGGATCTACCAATCAAGCATTATGTGTAGGGTAGTTTATCAGGTTCTGTGGCATATATAAAGTAATATAAATTATAGTTTCTGCTCTTTAAAGGAGCTTTCTATCCAAAGATAAGACAAAACAAAATACAGTGAGTTAAATAAATTTATAAATTTCATAATCAAATAATATACAATGCAAGAAATATTAAGTCTGTTCACAATTAGCAAATGAGTGATTTAGAAGAGGGAGATGTAGCATTAGGAAAAGCATCATATATGTGGTATCTTGCCTGTCCAAATATTTCTAGCATTGTATTGAATTTAATATATATAACATTTAAAGGAAGCATATACTATGGCGGTAAACAAGTAAGAATGATTTTTTTTATGTATAGAATAACAAAAGGATAGAAGGAGAAAACTCCAAAGAATATCTGACAGTACAGAAGAGTATCACCTGAGCAAAAGTTTCATGTGGAGAAACAGTAACAAACAAATTCAGAAGGGGAAATTTTAGTGGTCTTCAATATCAGGAAAACGATTGGGTATTTTATTCAATAGCAATGGGGAGTTAATGAAATGTGAAGAATTACAAGAAAATAGGGCTTTAAAAAGTAATTTTTTAATTTTAATGATATATTATTTTTTCATTTACAAGTTACATTGTTTTCAGCATTCATTTTTTGTAAGATTTTGAGTTCCAACTTTTTTTCTTCCTCTTTTTTTTACATCTCCTCTTCCCAAGACAGCAAGCAATCTGATGTAAGTTATGCATATACCATCAGTTTTTAACATATTTCCTTATGAATCATATTGAGAAAGAAAAATAATGAACTGAAGGGAAAAAAAACACAAGAAAGAAACAAAACAAAGGCCAAAATAGTGTGCTCCCATCATTATTTAGTCTCCATAGTTCTTTGTTTAGATGTGAATGGCATTTTCCATTCAAAATTTATTGGAATTGTTATGCATCACTCTACTGTTGAGAAAAGCTAAGTTTATCATTGTTTATCCCAATACATTGCATTGTATTCAATGTTCTCCTGATTCTGCTCACTTCACTCAGCATTAGTTCATGTAAGTCTTTCCATACTTACATGAACTGAAGTAGAACCAGGAGAACATTGCACACAATACAAAAATTATATGATGATCAACTATGAAATGTTTTGCTCTTCTTAGCAATGTTGTGATAAAAGATGGAAAATGCCATCCTCATCCAGAGAGAGAATTATGGTGACTGACTACAAATTGAAGCATATTATTTTCATTTTTTTCTTGTTGTTGTTGCTTGTTTATTTTCTTTTTCTTTCTCATGATTTTTCCCTATTGGTCTAATTACTCAATATGGATCACAATATGGCAAATATGGAAATATGTGTAAAAGGATTTTTTATGTAGAATCTATATCATATTGCTTGCTGTCTTGGAGAGGAGAGAGGTAAGGGAGGAAGGAAAAAAAAATTGGAACGCAAAATCTTACAAAAGTATAGATTGAAATTATCTTTATATGTATTTGGAAAAATAAAGTAATTTTGAGAAAAAAAGAAATGTTCAGACTAAAATCTTAAAACTATATATTCATTGACAAAAAAAAATAGAACTGATGGCTCTGGAATCACAGGATCTGGGTTTATATACTACATCTAATTTATACTATGCCTTCAAAACCTCTCTGGATCAAATTTCTCTGGATCAAAGTTTTTTTTCCTATAAAATGTATATGACTGTATACCCACTAAGCTCTCTTTTCTAGTCCTTTAATTGATTTAGCTTCATCCAGATATTAATTATTAAATAATTTTCTATTTATCTAAGATATTCCTCAGTTTTATATATACATTTGCCCAAGACTGAACTGCCATGATATATTAAAGATAAAAAAAAATTCTCTTTTGAAAGACATTGGCTCATTTTTTATTTAGAAATTTCATCTTTAATTTTAAATATTTACTGGATCCAATCAAACTATCCTTGCTACACTCCTTTGCCCTAGGTCTGTGGTTGTAAATTTTAGAAAGAATCTCATTAAGCAGATTAGGAATAATTTTCATTAAGCCATTCTATGCCAGGTTCTATTGTGTATAGACTTTTCAAAGATGTCAGAAGAGGCACAATCTTTTCCAGTATCATGTCACAAGTTCTTCAGGGATCATTTTGACTTGATACTTCTTCAGAAGATTTTACAGATTTTTGGCATGCCAACCTATTTTAATTTTTCATATCCACAGTTCATTTATTCCTTTTTCTTACATCTTCTTTTCCAGGGCTTCTCTTTGAGTTTGACATTTCTCATTGTAGAAGTTCTTAGACACTCTCTTCATCCTTTGCCCTGCTGGATGATGATTTTGAGACTTCACACTCTGTTCCAGACTTGGTTTTCTAGGTGAGACTCCTCTGCAAAGAAAGAGTACCCAGTTCCATTTACCCTGCACTCACATCAACCACACCTAGGGTTGAAAAGGAACTGGCCTAAGCTCCTTTTCTAAGCAATCTATCTCTGAATTGTGGCAGTTCTTTTTCTGCACAATAGCCTCAGTAATCTATAGTAGTTCCACTGCTACTTATTGAGTGAATCAGAAATAGTTTACATTTTTTACTTAACTGTAAAATTTCAAGAGTGAGAAAGGGTGGAGAAAAACATTTGGATTGGCAGTTTACAATTACTTCTCTCAGAGAGCCACACAATTATTTTCAGCTCATCCAGGACAGGAAGTTTGGAAGTTATGTTATATAGATATGAGGATATGAGATTTGGGGTCTGAAAAACTGTCTTCTATTTTTGTCAGAGTCATGTAAAAGCTGCAGGTATTGGCGTGTAGAGAAATCATTCTTAAGAAAAAAAATCATATATAAGAAAAAGAAATGTGGGGGCAGAGCCAAGATGGCGAACTGCAGACAGCGTTCTTTGTGAGCTCCTGAGACCTTCCCTCAGACCCAGACAAATTGAGCCTCCAAACTGGTTCGGGAGTGAGGGCTCCACCAAACACATGGACTACAATGGACTTCTATCAAAAATCTACTTTGAAAAAACTCCGAAGAAGGTCAGCCTTAGGGGAAATTGGCCGCAATCAGATGCCAGCACTCCCGGGGCAGAAGTCTCAACCTTGCTCTCTCAGAACAAGATAAATCAAATCACAAAATAAATAAGAAAGAAGTTAGGGAGATAAACAAAAGGCTAGAAAAGTTTGGCATGATAGATCTCTGGAGGAAATGGAGTGGTGATAGAAGGGAATATACTTTTTTCTCAGGGGTTCATGGAACTTATATGAAAATTGATCATGTGTTAGGGCATAAAAACCTCAAAATCAAAAGCAGAAAAGCAGAAATAGTAAATACAACTTAATTGGAAATTAAATAATCTCATCCTGAAGAATGAATGGGTGAAAGAGCAAATTATAGACACAATCGATAATTTCATCAAGGGAATAACAATAATGAGACAACATACCGAAATTTGTGGGACATGGCCAAAGCGGTTATAAGGGGTAATTTTATATCCCTAGATGCTTACTTGCATATAACAGAGAAAGAGAAGATCAATGAACTGGGCTTACGATTTAAAAAGCTAGAAAAAGACCAAATTAAAACCCTCAATTAAATACCAAATTGAAAATTCTGAAAATTAAAGGGGAGATCAATAAAATTGAAAATTAGAAAACTATTGAATTAATAAATAAAACTAAGACTTGATTCTATGAAAAATCCAACAAAATAGATAAGCCTTTAGTTAATTTGATT
Source organism: Myrmecobius fasciatus (assembly GCA_023553655.1). Taxonomy (NCBI): domain Eukaryota; kingdom Metazoa; phylum Chordata; class Mammalia; order Dasyuromorphia; family Myrmecobiidae; genus Myrmecobius; species Myrmecobius fasciatus. Next base: position 2,218 of record JAJPUD010022504.1, on the reverse strand, counting down.
AGAAAAAGGAAAGAGGAAAATCAAATTGTTAGTCTCAAAAATGATAAGGGAGAACTTTCCTCCAATGAAGAGGAAATTAGAGTAATAATTAAGAGTTTCTTTGCCCAACTTTATGCCAATCAATTTGATAATGTAAATGAAATGGAGGAATATCTACAAAAATATAGATTGCCTAGGTTAACAGAAGAGGAAATAAATTATTTAAATAGCCCCATTTTGGAAAAAGAAATAGAACAAGCTATTAATCAATTCCCTAAGAAAAAATCTCCAGGGCCAGATGGATTTACATGTGAATTTTACCAAATATTCAAAGAACAATTAATCCCAATACTATATAAACTATTTGAAAAAATAGGGACAGAAGGTGTACTACCAAATTCCTTCTATGACACACATATGGTGCTGATAGCTAAACCAGGTAGGGAGAAAACTTAGAAAGAAAACTATAGACCCATTTCCCTAATGAATATTGATGCAAAAATTTTAAATAAGATTTTGGCAACGAGATTATAGAAAGTTATCCCCAGGATAATACACTATGACCAGGTAGGATTTATACCAGGAATGCAGGGCTGGTTCAATATCAGGAAAACTATCAGTATAATCAATTATATTAATAACCAAATTAACAAAAACATATGATTATCTCAATAGGTGCAGAAAAAGCCTTTGATAAAATCCAACACCCACTCCTATTAAAAAAACATTGGAGAGTATAGGAATAAATGGGCTTTTCCTTAAAATGATTAGTAGCATCTACTTAAAACCATCAGCAAGCATCATATGTAATGGAGACAGACTAGAACCATTCCCAATAAGATCAGGAGTGAAACAAGGCTGCCCACTGTCACCATTACTATTTAATATTGTCTTAGAAATGTTAGCTTTGGCAGTAAGAGAAGAAAAAGAAATTAAAGGAATTAGAGTGGGTAATGAGGAAACCAAATTATCACTCTTTGCAGATGACATGATGGTATACTTAGAGAACCCTAGAGACACAACTAAAAAACTACTAGAAACAATTCACAACTTTAGCAAAGTTGCAGGATACAAAATAAATCCACATAAATCATCAGGATTTTTATAGATTACCAATAAAGTTCAGCAGCAAGAGATACAAAAAGAAATTCCATTCAAAATAACTGTTGATAATATAAAATATTTGGGAATCCATCTACCAAGGGAAAGTCAGGAAGTATATGAACTAAACTACAAAACACTTTCCACACAAATAAAATCAGACCTAGTCAATTGGAAAAACATAAAATGTTCATGGGTAGGCTAAGCTAATATAATAAAAATGACAATACTACCCAAACTAATTTACTTATTTAGTCCCATACCAATCAAATTCCCAAGAAATTATTTTACAGATCTAGAAAAAAATAGTAGCAAAGTTCATTTGAAAGAACAAAAGGTCAAGGATTTCAAGGGAATTAATGAAAAAAAAAAGACAGATGAAGGTGGCCTTGCTATACCAGATATTAAACTATATTATAAAGCAGTGGTCATCAAAAGCATTTGGTACTGGCTGAGAAATAGAGCAGTCAATCAGTGGCATAGAATAGGATATCAGGACAAGCTAGGTAATAACGTTAGCAATTTAGTGTTTGATAAACCCAAAGACCCCAGCCTTTGGGATAAGTACTCACTATTCAGGAAAAACTGCTGGGAAAATTGGAAACTAATGTGGAAGAAATTAAGGCTGGACCCACACCTAACACCACACACTAAGATAAGATCTAAATGGGTTCATAATCTAGATATAAAGGGTGAAGATCTTTGCCCTGGGGCACTTTGGTGATATTAACTTAAGGTGCTGTGCAGGTGGGGGCTAGGACTAAGTCCGAATTATTCCTTAAACAAGGCAAGTCTGACAGAACACCTGTCCACAATCAGGGCAGAGTGTCCCGAGTGCCTCAGATAAACTCCAGGTGTTTGGAATTTGGAGTTTGGAGTTCGGAGTTTCTACCACAGTGAGCTGAGTCCCACCCTCACTTCAGGCCTATACCAGAGTCCTCTGTTTATCCCTCTGTCCGAGTTAGACAAACCTGATGTGAAGTTCTTCAGAGATATCAGCAAGCAGTGTCCAAATATTCCTGGATTTGTTGACTTGAAGATCAGTTCAGAGGCTTATTTTATTGTTGATTTGAGAGAAGATCAGAGGAAGACGCAGAGAGCCACCTTTTCACTCCACCATCTTGGCTCTGCCCCCCCC
>JAJPUD010022503.1:0-17144 GCA_023553655.1 Myrmecobius fasciatus | reverse complement strand
TGTGTGTGTGTGTGTGTGTGTGTGTGTGTGTGTGTGTGTGTGTGTGTTTAAGCTGCTTGTGTTTGTATTTGCAGCCACTCTACCTCATTTACATTTTCCTGATTTCTCTATGAGGATTCATTTCTTGAGTAGCTTGACTGATGGTTTGCTGCTGATTTCCTATGGATGTAGCTTGTCACTACGAACCTTATGTTGCTCCTGGCATTCACTTCAGGGGGACTTTACCGAGGGTAATCCTCAGCCCCATTGCTCTGTGTTGTCAAGCAACTGTGAAGGGACAATCATTATCAGAAATTACAGGAGCCCCAACTTGTATTTAGGCTGTGGTTTCCATGAGTTAGGAAATAATTTTTAAGAGAGTTTTGTTATTGGTGATTTTTTTAATAAAGTACATACAAGAACAACAAGGTGATTTATGAGATATGACATATTTATCTTCTGTTTTCCCAATTTTCATTTTGATTCCTGTTGTTTCTTGAATGTGCTCTTTCTGATGTTGGTGCTGCTGTGAAGAGTAAAGAGATGAGTGGAGAGTATTACTTATGTATTGGTATCCTGCAGTAATGTTGCTCCCACCTGGCTTATCGTGGATTTAAAATGAAAACTGCACTAGAAGTATATAGGATGTGGCTACCCTGAGTTTGGGCACAGCAGCCCTTCCATATTACAAAGCAGTTAATAGTTTAGTCTGGGTCCCCTTTAAATCCATTTAGGCTCTTGGAAAGCTGAGCTCTTTCACAATACACATGGATACACACATATGAATATATATACCTGCACACATAAATGCATGCAATCTCTCAGACAAAAATGATCTCAAGAATTCCTTCCCATAATTAGTGAATTAGCAACAAGTGGTGAATTAGCACTCAGTCAATTAATTATGTTTATCATGTGTAATGCTGCTGTTCATTAGAGGAAAGGCAAGGAAAACTTTATGGAAGGAGCGGATCTTTCCAATTCATGGTTAAGGCAGGAGGGAAGAAGATAGTTTGCTAAAGAAAGAGCTGAAGGGAAAGGCAGGTGGATGGAAGCGGCCAGGGAGATGGGAAGCCAGATGATGAGAGATGGTGAAATAAGCAGAGAGGGGAGGCCAAATGCTAAAGAATGTGAAATCCCTGAATTAGGAATATTAAAAGAAAAGGGAACCACCAAAGGTGATATTTAAAGATAACTTTCAGATGGTCTTTGCTGCATGAAATTGCAGTAGAATCTGCATCTCATCTAAAAAATAGATTTTAGTAGAAAAGATCTGCTGGCCGACATAAATGCTGGAAATGGAGAGCATTTTTCATCATAAGTTCTTCAGAATTGTTTTGAATCATTATATTGCTGAGAATAGCTGTCATTCACAGTTGATCATCATACAGTATTGCTTTTATGCAGTGTTCTCCTGGTTCTGCTCATTTTACATTGCATTGGTTTATGTAAGTTTTCCTGGGTTTTTCTCAAAGCATCATGCTTGTCATTTCTTAAAGCATAGTAATATTTTATCACAGTCTTAATTCACAACTTATTCAGGTATCCCCTAATTAATTTCCATCACCTCAATTTACAGTTCTTTGCCACCACAAAAAGAACTTGCTATAAATATTTTTTGTACAAATAGGTCCTTTTTTTAGTAATCTCTTTGGGATATAGATCTGGTAGTGGTATTGCTAAGTCAAAGGACTAAATTGTATTTACTTTTAAAATTGTCCAAATTATGGACAATTTTTAAATTGATGAATATATCTCATTCTGTGTTGATGTTTACATCAAATTCAGACACCCTGATAGAGTCTGCAGATGTCTAGATTAAAAGGATAAATAGCTACTTTGGGATACACCTGTCCATGATTTCACGGTGTTGCTTAAAAGATAATGATATATAGACGATGCTGAACTAATCCTCAGATTGTGTGAAAGGAGGGTAGGATGTGCATTGTTGATAGGATAATGAGTGCTAGGATTCAGCGCAAGTGTCCATGTGTGCAAGAAAGTAATGTTGTTTGACAATTTCTGTGATGGAGGTTGTGGTTCCAGAGATTGTCCTGGGACTTAGTTCAAGTGTTAGTCATGTAGTGAGAGATTAGACTTTGTTCTGTGTCCTGGTGCCAGTCTTGGGGAGCCATGATAAGCATCTAGCAAAATTCTATACTATACAGTATATTGGGGAAATATCTGAGTTCTTTGACATTTCCACATAAGAATAATAGAGATGGATGGGGAGCACAAACAGAATGAGATAACTTTCTTAGACAAAATCATTAATAATGAATAACTTATTTTGTAAATGAGGATCAGAGTGATTTTTCTGAAATTCACATTTTCTAGGAAGCATCTAGGGCAAAATTTGAACTCCAGAAGTTAGATGGATACAACAGTGGTCTTTGAGTTAGGAAGACCTGAGTTACATTTCTTCTGTAGACTTCAGATTTTTAATCTTCTAATTGAGGGGCTAAAATTAAATTATCTCTGAGGCTGTATGATTCTGAGGAAGTGATTTAATTGCTGTCTGCCTCAGTTGCTTAACTATAAGATAGAGACAATAGCCCAGTACCTCTCAAAGGTTATTGTGGGGATGAGATAATGAAATAAATGAGATAATATTTGTAAAACTCTTAGTGAAAGACCTGACACATTAAGTAGTCCTTAATAATTGCTTATTCTTTTCCCTTTTCTTCTGATACCAAGTCTAGGATTTTATCCCATTACTTTCCTTAGCTTTCCTATAAACAGGAAGTGTAATAAAAATAATTATAAAAATATCTCACATTATATAGAACTTAATATATGTTAGACATTGTGCTAAATACTTTGCAATTATCATATCTTTTGTTTCTCACAATAAACTGGCGAGGTGGGTGCTATTATTTATCATACCCATTTTATAGATAAAGAAACTGAGGCAAACATAAGTTAAAATGACTGCTCAGGGTCACATAGTTAGATTTTTTTATGTTCATGATACCTTCTTATTTCACATTTATCCTGTTCCACATATTCCAGAGGAGAAACAATTCTGACCATTGTATTTGTACACTTTGCTTCTTTATAAGTTATTTATATTTCTTGTTTCATTTTGTTGCTGTTTTCTAATCTTAGTTATAAAGTATTAAGTAGACCAGGTCGATGGCTAGTATAACACTAATAACGGCAAACATAAGGCCTGATTTTTTTGTAGTTTTAATACTACAGCAGGAATAAGAATTTGCAGTGGTAGAAAAATAGAAAAGAGTATCAGGGAAATTCTGAATCTCAGCACCATATTATATCTCCATCTTTTACTGGGCATGGTATGTCATTGGAACCAGAGGTGGCATTAGTCCTCTCTTGAAAACATTTGCATCATTTTGAGTAAGATAACTTTAGCTAACAGGATGGGCAGTGTCAGATTTTTAAAAAAATAAAAATAAAAACATGGAAGAGGAGAATGGAGGAGATCAGAATTAGATAACATTCAATGAAATTCACATTTGTCACTTTGCTCAAGACATGAAAAATTAGGGAAGCTTGGTCTCACTACAAGGGAAGAAAAATTTCAAGTTGATGACTTTTAGAATGTTCGTCTGCCTTCTAAATATATGTAGACTTTTTAAAGAATGCATTTTCAATCTTGGAAAAGAGAGAGATTCTTATATACTGGTAGAACCTCCTCATCAGAAGAAACCTTAAAATTAATTCTCAGCAAATAGAGCAAGTCTTTCTGTAACATCCCTGGAAGGTGGTCATTTCAGCTCTGCTTAGACCAGTGATAGAGAACTCATCATCTCATAAAGAAGGCTTTTTGGGGGACTTTTATAACTAGGTGTTATGAAGTTCTTCCTTATACGGAGCCAAATTCTGCCTCATTGTACTTCTCTATTACCTAGCACTAGTTTGCTTTCTAGCATTAAGTAGAATCAGGGGCAGCTAGGTGGTACAGTGGTTAGAGCCCCAGCCCTCAAGTCAGGGGCTGAGTTCAAATTTGACCTCAGACACTTAACACTTCCTAGCTGTGTGACCTTGAGCAAGTCACTTAACCCCAATTGCCTCAGGAAAAAAAAGAATTAACTCTTTCAGATGATGGCCTTTGAAGATATCTTGTTTCCCTTGAATCCTTTCTGCTTCCTCCTCTTACTTCACTTGTTCCTCCTGTGGCACAGTTAGTTATGTAACAGTCTCCCTATTGCCTCCCAGTATGTGGGCTACCTACTACCCCTTGGTTACCTTGTGGGACCTTACTGTTGGTCACAGTACATCAAATGGGGGCTGACTGAGTTTAGAAGAGACTGGAAACATCAGGGTTTTAAGGACATTATACTTTTCTTTATGTAACCAATGACTGCATTTGCTTTTTAGGTAGCCGTATCACATCATTGACTTACACTGAGTTTTTAGTCAATTAAACTCCCTAAATCTTTTCACATGAAAGGCAACCAGCTGGAGTTTCTTAAATTTGGAGATAAAGGCCCAGGTACTGGTTTGATTTCATGATAGTGAGTAATGTGCATGGTTGAACATTAGTTCTAAATCCCCACAGTAATCTCTTCTGTGGAATGACTCTAATGACTTCTCAGTCTCTTCCTGGCTTTCCCAAGTTTCCACTCATTCATTTCTGTTTCTCTCACCAACACTTTTAAACTGCCTTCCCCTGTCAGAAGCAGTTGATTCCGGAAGGAATTTTCCTTTTTTGATTCCTGAAAGGAAATTGTTAGTATTATACTAAAGAAAATGCAATTAGTAAGGAAGATATTTTCAGGAAAAAATGTCTTTGATGCATTCCCAAGCCAAGGATTAGTGTTTTTTGACTGGGATTTTCAATGTCCAGTCCACGATTTTAACTTGAATCAATAAGAACTGACGATGTAGTATTATCTATAGGACTTTTAGAAATAAGCAGAAGCCTTCCAGACTTCATCCTAAAAGTTCATAATCTTCTTATGCTCCTTCTTATTGTTAAGAACAGCCCAGAAAATATATCCATCTGGTCACACAAGAAGTTGGCTAATTGATGCAGTGAGTGATGGATAGTGCCCTAAAGTTTAAATGTTTTAGGAGGATCTATCTTATTAACACTTTAAAACATGGGAGAATAATATCATTAATTTTGATTAATTCATTTGCTCTTAATATAGCTTTTAATTTGTAATTCTATGTGAATTACAATGTAATTTGGCATTAATTATACTAAATTGACTATGTCAGCCAATCACAATGGGAAATTACTCACAGCTGAAAGTAAAACTAACCCCCCCCCAGCCCCTCCTTCAGGAGGGAAGAAGCTTATTTAAGACTAGGCAAAGGTACTTTAAGTATGTCTCTCTCTCTGGAGAAGGCAGGGTGTTGAATCTTCCAAAAAAGTTATGATCTGTTAGCAAGGTTTCATTACTCTATACTCTGCTGGGACTTTGAAATAAAATTTATATAAATTCAAAAAATGATAAATAATAAAGTAAAGGTATTGATTTGCCTAATTCCTTAGGAGATTCTGAAATACCTTCCTGCTTTAGTCATATTATATAAAATTTGGAATCATAGGATAAATATTAGAATTTGAAAGAATAATGATAATAGACATGAGAATTCACACTAAAAAAGTGCAAAACATTTTGTGCACATTATTTAATTTATTTCTCACCACTCATGTCTTATAGTTACTATTATCTTATAGATTCAGGGGACCAAGGCTTGATAGCTTCAGTAATTTGTACTTAACTTATGTCTCAGATTGCATTTGAATTTAGGATTTCTTAACTCCAAGTCCAATGCTCTATCCAACACTGCCATATTTAGAAACCATCCAGTCCCACAATCTCATAGAACTTCAGTGATTTGTACATAGCTTTAAGTCTAAAAACGAATTTGAATTTGGGACTTCTTGACTTCAAGTCCAATGGTCTATCCAACATTTCCATGTTGCCATCTAGTCCCACGATGTTATTTGAAAAATGAGGAAACTGAGGTAGCTAGGTGGTACAGCAGAGAGCACCAGCCCTGAAAGCAGGAGGACCTGAGTTCAAATCTGGTCTCAGACACTTAACATTTCCTAGCTGTGTGATCCTGGGCAAGCCTTCATTTTACTTCTAGAAGCAATTTCTGTAGTGATTGAGGGTTGGCAGAGTTTCATGTTCACAAGTAGGAAGTTAACCAAGTAGCTGAAGAAAATTCAAGCTTTGATATCTAAAATGCAGTAGCTGAAACCCAGTAGGTATTTAATAAATGTTTATTGACTAAAATGGAAGCAGAGGCTACAATAGGAGATGCGTAACGTCCACAAAATAAAAATGATGGGAAGGTTGTTCCCTGCCTTGTCAGACCATATCTAAATTGTTTTTTTTTAATTGACAAGCATACAGAGGAAGGCAAAGGCAATCAAGGATGGTAAGGGGTCTTTATAGCAAACTGTAGAAGGATCACTTAAAGGAATTGGGGCTACACATCCTGGAGAAGAGGAGGCTTAGCAGGGGACATGATTGCTTTCTTGAAATATTTTAAGAGGACTATCCTGAGAAAAAGGGATTAGACACATTCAGTTTAGCCTGAACAAGAAAACCACAAGTGGAAGTTTTGCCTCAGTATCTCTAAAGAATGGGCTGTTTCACAGAGTATGGTGAAATGAAGGCAGCAGTAGAACCCCCCCCCCCCCCCGCCCCTGCAAAGCCCGGATGACCAGTTGCTGGTGCCTATTGTAAACACCTTGGTCAGCCTTGAACTCCCATCCAACTCTGGAATCATGTGATTATAATTGGAGAACAATAGGAAAATAGGCAATGTGTCTTCCTTTGGGAGTAGTGCAGCATGCAATTCATATTACAAGGGTATTTTGCTTAGAGTGTATTTCAAATGTAGAAAATAATATGCTGTATTTTTGCATATTCAGGGTCACTGAGAACTGCTTTGCTTTTTTCCAGGTTATGTCCCTCACATTCTTAGTGAGTCTTTGATGCTCATAAAACTAGAGCTAGCTAATATGGAATAAATTTTGCCACTATGTAGTTAATTTCAGGCTGCTTTTAAGCAAGGTTTTTTTCCCCCTTTCACTTATTTATATGTCACTTGATTCCTTCTAACAGTATAACAAATACAAAGAACTAGGTTTTACTTAATTTTCTACACCCATAGGGTTTAAAACTGGTAAAAAATTCTATGTCGGTATCCCTTTGCCTTTTTCACGTGTGTAGGCAGGCACACAAAACATACACACATACAACATCCACAAATTAATCTTCTCAGTCAAGCTCCCTTTTGTTTTGCTGCATTGACCTGAATGATAATATACCGTAGAGACACATAATTGGCTGGGGATTTAGTATACTAGAAGGGAAAACAAAAATAAGAATCTTATTTTTCTGTTTCAAGCATATATATTCTATCCTGTTTTTAATTTTTTACCCCCCAAAATGATATTCACTGTCTGTGTTTTGTTAACCATGGAATTTGAGAAAACTGCTTGAACACAGTTGGGTCAGGAGCTTCCATTTGCTAAATCTGACACAAAAGAGCTTTAAAGGAAAGATGATTGTAGAATTTTCTTCCTCTTCCTCTATAGCTCAATCTCCCTGCCAAAGTAACCTGACAGAAACCTGGAACTTCCTTATTACTTATAGTTTGTGGTACGGCTTTTGTTATTAACTATAAAAAAAAAATCTCCATTTTGATTGTCTCTCAGACAGCCTGAGTAAAAAAGGCCTTTAATGTGACATTCTTAATGACTTTAAGAATTTTGTGCAAGGGAACTAACAGCAGAAATAAATATAGTGGTTAGGGCCAAACATTTACGGGCTATCTTTGCCCATCAATTTTATCTTTCCTCATCATGGAGAATGTGAGCTGTGATAAATGGGTCTGCTAATCAAACAGCACTGAAGGGTTAGGTCATTCGCACCCTTTTTAGTCATTTTGTGCTTTTCAAGAGTGAATTTGTTAAAATTATGCTGAATATCCACTTGGAGCCTCCGTGGCTAACCCTACCTGTGTTTTATAACTCTGCACTGTCAGAACTCATAATAAGTCAAACATTCTTTCGGAGGTACTCATAAGGGAGGGAAAAAAAACCCCGCAAATTTAAGAGTAATTTCAGATTGTAAATGAAAAGGAGAGGCACGACTGTTCATTTGCACCAATCATGCCTTCCTTTCATCTGCTCTGATTAGGCCTGGTGCGGTTTCATCAAACTACTCCATCATGGAGCTGTCACTCCAGCCGGCTGTTGATTGAAAACAATCAGGGCTCTGATGGCACAATTATTCTGACCCTTTAACTAGAGGCTGCTGTGATAATGAAAGGTTGATTATGATAGTTTGTGCCTCTTTCAGTTTGCCAAGAAGGTTAATTTGGGCATCAGACGGATGTTTAATGGGCGCTTGCTGGCTACACTGAGGTAAATGAGAACGTGCAGTCTTCGATATTGCACGGATATAGTTTGGCTGTCAATCATTGTCATTTGGAGTTTGTGCCTCACACTCTGGAAATCACATTTTATTTTTTCCTTGGGATTTAATTTATTCTGTGCCCTGAGGAAGTTCTTTCACTCGGTGACCTTCACAGCAGCTTTCTCTGCCTTTTTTTTTTTTTTTTTTCAAATGGAGCTCAAAGGCACAACACATCTAGGAGAGAATTTTTCTTTCATTTTCACTTAAAAATGGAAACTTTAAAAAACTCTGTCCTTATCATTGCTTTCCAATAGAAAAGCCAGTGTGTTTTTTTTTCTTTGCCTTTTGCAGGAATAGTGTACCGATGCAAGGGATGGTTTGGTCTGTTTGCACATTTAATGGCACACATACTGCTGATTAATAGTAGTTAGGAAAGGGACTACCAAGCTCAGCCAGTTCATGATGAGCACATCTGAATCAAGACTGAGCCTGTGGGAAATGGTTTTCCTTGCCCCCCTCCCATGGTGGCAGGTCTGTACCAGCTTGACTCAGTGTGCATTATCCTATTCCTTTTCCTGATCTCTTATGAAGTGTGAGAGAGGGAATTGAGTTAGGGAGCTAGTTATTTGGTTGCAGATTCATTGATATTATTAATATTTACAAATTTCAGGTCATGTAAATTCTGCGCATAATTTTGTAGCTGTTTGATTCATAGAGTAAAAGAGATGCAGGTACCTAGTAATATTTTTGTAATGTGCAGCTCATTACAATCTTGTTTTATGCATCTAATTTTTTTAATTGCTGAAAAATTCAGGGAAGGGAGGCAGAAACATTTTTTTATATCCACCCAATATATTGGTCTTATTTTGAGGGTCAGAAGCATTTTTCCCCAGAATTTTCAGAATGAAATATTTAACAGCACATTTTCACAGTCCATTATCCATTTTATCTGATGGGGCATTTGTAAAACAACTAAGAAAATGGGTTATAGGGAGACAGCTTCATGAACATAATATTTCATTAAAGATGCTCTTTTTTCAGCTTATACCACCCTTTGTTTTTCCCTATATAATTTTTGAATCTCATTCATAGTTAAGAAACATTAGGTAATGTTTCACCCTCACCTGCCGCAGTCTCCATAAGTGAATTAGTCATTTTAGGCAACAGCTGTTTTAATTCAGACCTTCTTCAGGTAACAGCCTTTGTAACTTTGCGTGATCAAAAAAAAAAGCAAGCATATTACTGTGCATAAGCAAATTTGATAACATACCATGAGACCACTAATGTCTGCTTTTGCTTAGTTCTATGGAAAACTCAGATGAAATTGCCCTCAGGAGTGCCTGGAATTATTGTCAATACTCTGTTGTGTATTGGTTTTTGTGTAGGCAGTGGGAGGTAGGAAAATAATTAGGAGAGAAATAGATCAGTCAAGAATTTTTGGTCTTTGGGAAAAATGGTATGATTTTATTTTTACTTTTAATACAGACCCATGGTGCTTGTGATAATGAGTGATATGTAGGTGTTCTGACTGTATGCATTTGGTGAATCATGAGATTCAAATAATTTAGTTCAATTTATTTTAACAGTTATTCCTTAAGTGTGCACTGAATACTAGGTACAGTACTAGTAGCTGGAAATGTGGAAATGAAAATGACAGGGTGCCTGTCTGCAAGTAGCTTTCAGTCTAAGATGAAACATTTGATTTTACCACCAGCTGGTTGTGGGATCTTTTCAAATCATTTTGTCTTCCCTATTAAAGAAGATAACAACTTGTTATTTTTAAAGGATTCCAGCTATCCACATTAAGAAGTACAAAATGATAATTATTTTATCAGACTAAATATATTTGGGAACATAGGTTGTTGTAGAATTCTTGTTTTTAGTGTTACAGATGGAAGAGATTGAGTGATTCTTCAGTACATATGATCTTATTCTAGGAGCAAGGATTTAATAATTCTTTTTAAGGAGTTTTAGTTCCAGGTCATGTGCCTGTGGAGGGATAATATCTAAGCACTGATATGCATGCTTACCTACCAAGGAAGACCTATCCATATTAAGCTCACCCCTAGTTCATCATCAGAAAATTTTGTTAAGCTTCTATATAGTCAGGGTTGGAGGTTGTTTTTGATGTAGTAGTAAAATTTTAGTCTTACTTAAAAAGATGAACATATTAGAATATAGTTTACTTGATACATGATCTATTTCTGTGTTGTATTAATAAAAACTTGTTTTGCCTAATATTGAGTATAAGGTAACGTTTTGATAGTATTTTCTAAGGATAGGCAAAAGAAAGAGGTTGGTACTGTTGAATATTGAGACTTTTTTTCTGTATACAATTCAGCATGAGAAACATTTACCAAGTATCTGTTCTGTGCTAAGGAGTGAAGAGATACAAAGGTTAAAAAAAAGAAACATAAAACCCACCTTGGGTTTTTTATTACATAGTTTTGGGGCTGGGTATTATAGCAAACATGCCAATTATTAAATACAAGGTAATCTGAGAGGGAGAGAGAAATTATAAATAAAAATTATTAGGTAATGTTTCAAGAAGTCAGAAGCACCTGATCTGAGCCTTAAGAGGAAAATAAAGGATTTTAAAAGACAAAAAAAGAGACTACTCTAGGCATAGTAGTCAGCCTGAGTGAATGTAATGAGGCAGGAGAATATTAGGTTTGAGGGGGGAAAATTAATATTCTGTTTGGCAAGAAATTAGTATGTGTGAAAGAGAATAATGTGAAATAAGTTAGATATGCTGTTTGTAGTTATATTGTAGAGAATCTCAAAATGTAAGCCAGAATAAGGGATTTATAATATTTTCTACAGACATTGGGATCCATTGAAGTTTTTTGAGCAGGGGAGTGAAAAAACTCTGTACTCGAGGAAAGTCTTTTGACAGCATTATGAATGGGGAATTGGAAAAGGGAGAGACTCTAAATGAGAAAATCAATTAGAAAGTTTTTATAGTAGTCTAGGTGAGAGTACCCAAGTTAATGTGATACATATATATAAGGAGAAGGATGTAAGCAATACAAAGAAAATAAAATCAACAGGAGTTGAAAGCTGATTAGATGTTGAGGAAAGAGGGAATAATCAAGGAAGACAATGATCCTGGGTTACTGGGGAAAATAATATCACACTAAGCAAAAATAGGGAGACATATTTTAGGGGAAAGATGAATCCCATTTGGGAAGCTCTGCATTGTACCAGGGCTTGATGTGATTACTGCAGCAAGACCCACAAATAGCAGCATTTGGAAGACCTCATGATATAACCTTGTTCTCTCCTCCATTTGACTTTTGCATTGGATGCTCTTCATGACAGTGAAAACATTTTTGAAAAACATAGTTCTATGATTTTTGCCTCACTTTTCAATAATAATGAAAAAGTTGTTATACAAAGGCATATGAAATAATAAAAATAATAAACAAGGCTAATTATAGTCAATATTTATATACTATCAACTACATACCAGGGACTTTGCTAAACATTTTACAGATATTATCTCATTTGAATCTCTTAACAACTTTGGGAGTTGGGTGCTACAGTTATTTCTGTTTTAAATTAAAGAAATGGAAGCTAACAATTTAAGTGACTTGCTCAAGCTCATACAGAGAGTAAGTTATCATAAGCTGGATTTGAAGTCAGGTCTTCCTTACTTCAGGTCCAGTGATCTGTCTAATGCATCCCATAGTTATCTATATCCTGTATTGTTTCTATCAAGGGGTTTTATGTGAGCTTGATATATGTATGGGAGATATCTTGAGGGAAAAGGGCACTTAAAGTTGCCTCATATTCTACTGCATCATTTTTTTTTAAAAAGCTAAACAATATGCGTAATAGAATCTTGTATTCTTAGCAACTTTTAGTTTGTTATGTGTAACATACATACGTAGCAGTAATTTTTTTAAAGATATGAGAGTAGACATGAGACAGTAATTAGTAATATATTCTTGATCTCCCTGTTCAGTAAAAGTACTATCTATTATTTTTCCTGATCCTCAGATAGTCCCCTCTTTCAGATATTTTGATAATCAATCCCTCATTGATCTCAAAATTGACCTCAAAATCATGACCTTCCCATCATGGAAGTCCCCTATGAATATTTTGTAACTCATTCTTTTTATATTTCTTTTCATGCCAGAAATTCTGTTGTTTTGTAGGATATATCAGGGACTGGGATGTTAAATGTAGTGGTTACATTGATGGAGAAAATAGTTTGTTATAAAATTTTTGTCAGATCATTACCATTTTTTCAATTATTTATGTCTTCCTTACAGTTTCATCCTTAAATGCTTATAAGATGATCTGGTTTTATTGAGTATCATATCAAGATTTTTGCAAAATCATTTTTTCCATATAAACCTTTTCATTGTTTTGTAGAACAGTGCTTTTCATAATCTTCCACTACTCCTCATGTCTTAAGATTTTGCAAATGAGTTTACATTCTCAAGTAGCATGAGACTTCATTGCCATATCTCTTCACTTTGCAAGGAAATCAAGGGATTTCTACCTAAGACAGTTGCTTAATTTTTTTGGCTTCTCTGTTTTGCTATTGCTTTACATTGGTTAAATACATTAAAATGGTATTATTGTGTGTTGTGTCTTTTATTCATTACCAATTCTCATGGCTATTATTTTATTTAAATAGGCTGGGATAGAGATGTATTAATTGTATGTCATACCATATATTGCCATTTTTATTCTTATTTCTAATTTTGTGTTTATTTTTCTCTTTGTTCTGAAGAGCCAATGAATTCACTCTGTGCTAGGTCCAATAATTTGAACAGTTCAGTTACTTTGGGGCATAGCTCCAACTTGTTTTCCATGATGCCTAGACCAATTCACATTTCTGCTAGTAGTCCATTAATGTGCTTGCTTTCTCATATCTCCTCCAATTCTTATCATTTTCTTCTTTTGCCAATTTGATG
Organism: Myrmecobius fasciatus; assembly: GCA_023553655.1. Classification (NCBI taxonomy): domain Eukaryota; kingdom Metazoa; phylum Chordata; class Mammalia; order Dasyuromorphia; family Myrmecobiidae; genus Myrmecobius; species Myrmecobius fasciatus. The sequence goes on along the minus strand of JAJPUD010022503.1, from coordinate 3,880 downwards.
GGTATGAGGTAGAAACCTTAAAGTTGCTCTAATTTGCATTTTGCTAATTATTAGCAATTTGGAACACTTTTCACTATTGTTGATAGCTTGAATTTCTGAGGACTATTTGTTTCATACATTGCCATGGCCATATAATTCATCATTTAATGACTAGCCTACTTGGTGCCAGGCCTTTTTCTAAGATTAGGCCTGAGCTGGCAGTTTATCTCTGAGATTCCCTTGAAATCCTTCACCCATGATAAAACTGGTCACAACTTATACTCCAATGGCAAGAACCTTAGATTAAACCAAAAAAACAAAGGTCACTATCATTTCGATTTTTGTGGAAGAAAAAAACCAAAATATTTTAATCTTTTGAAGTGCAGTGTGTACTCTAAGGTAGGGAAAGTATTGTGACATGAATGCCAAATTGAATTACTATTAATCTTCTTTTCTAATTAATTTAATTAAATTAAACCTTTTTAGAAAGATAAAAATTTAGAATTTTTTATAATTTATAAACTTTTAAAAGTGTTTTAGTTGTTTCCAGAAAACAATGTGAATTTAAAACAGTAAAAAGAAAAAAATTCTGCATATTTTTGCTTCTCAAAAAAATTACATTTAAACTGCATTCCTTAATTGCTGTTAGTTTGGATTATAATGGGAGGCAGTTCAAGATGATCATGATGTTAAAATTGTTTTTACATGTAATTGGGGAAAAATAAAATATTAATAAAAAGAAAATCATGGTTGTCATTAATTTCCATTTATTATTTCATTTTCATCTCTATTTTCTCTTGTGGTTTGGGAATTGGTTGTTTTGAATTTTTTTTCTAGATAGCTGAGCATCAATCTACCTAATTTTCATCTAGATTAAAAAAAAAGGATTTACTTTATAGTGATGCTTCAGTTAATGTGTTTTGGGGGCAGGAAATTACTCCCAAGCAAAATCTTCACAAGGCATATAAAGCAAAATTTAGATACTTCAGATGACTAGTGACAAAAATATTTACTTGTATGAATTCCTGGGCCAGTTGAAAGTAAAGGTAAAGAGAACCAAGTTAAAGGAAAAAAATGTAATATCTTCAGTGTTTGTCTTATGTGTACCCAATCTCTTTTGTCAAATTTTTCTTCTTCATTTCCTCCCTTCTTCCTTTCCTTCCTTCCCTCCCTCCTTCTTTCCTTCCCTCCTTCCTTCTTTCCTTCCCTTCTCCTTTTCTCCCTCTTTCCTTCCTTCTTTCCCTCCCTCTCTTCCAGAAAAGGAATTTTATCTTTTTCTAGCATAGGTATTTCTGACAGGCTTTCTTTATTCAAGCTTATCATTTCCCCCACTTCTCTGTCTGAACATGTTAGGTTCTCTAACCCATGTTTCCTGATTTTATTCCAATTCCTGCCTTCCTCCATGCCTGGATTTAAGATATACAGTTATATTTTTGAGCATGTTCTATGTACTTTGACTATTACTAGATGATTTTCCCCTATACTATAATCCTCTGATCTTATATTCTGAAAAGTATCCCCATAGTTATGTTATTTCTACCCTTTGATGTTTCTGGCAGAGAAATGTCATTGAGGTGCATCCCATTTCTTAATGAAAGCATGAAATTTGTCCTTTGGTTTCAGATAGATTTCTCATCTTAGATAATTTTGAATTAAGAAATTTGATTAATATTTGAAGTCTTTTAAAAGGACTTGTTATTGTGATCTTCTCCCCCTTCTTAAAAGAAAAATCAAATAATTGTGCTTATTGGAATCTAGCTTGGTTATATGATGGAATCTATCAATGGACTTTGAAGTCCACAATCGAATTATTTGTAGGTCAAGAATTTCAAGGGAATTAATGAAAAAAAAATGTTGATGAAGATGGCTTAGCTGTGCCATATCTGAAACTATATTATAAAGCAGCGGTCATCAAAACCATTTGGTACTGGCTAAGAAATAGAGAACTTGATCAGTGGAATAGGAACACAGGACAAAATAGGCAATAACTATAGCAATCTAATGTTTGACAAACCCAAAGACCCCAGCTTTTGGGGTAAGAACTCACTATTTGACAAAAACTGCTGGGAAAATTGGAAAGTAGTATGAAAGAAATTAGGACTTAACCCATACCTAACACCGCATACCAAGATAACATCTAAATGGGTTCATGATTTAGACATAAATAGTGGAATTATAAGCAAATTAGAGGAACATAGGATAGTTTACCTCTCAGATCTGGAATGGAATTTGTGTCCAAAGAAGAACTGGAACTCTTAATTAAACATTTTGATTATGTTAAGTTAAAAGGTTTTTGTACAAACAAAATGAATGCAGACAAGATTAAGAGGGAAGCAATAAACTAGGAAAATGTTTTTACATTTAAGGGTTCTGATAAAGGCCTCATTTCTAAAATATGTAGAGAATTGACTCAAATTTATAAGAATTCAAGCCACTCTCCAATTGATAAATGGGCAAAGGATGTGAACAATTTTCAGATGAAGAAATTAAAACTATCTTTAGTCATATGAAAAGATGCTCCAAATCATTATTGATCAGAGAAATGCAAATTAAGACAACTTGTGAGATACCATTACACACCTGTCAGATTGGCTAAGATGACAGGGAAAGATAATTACGAATGTTGGAGGGGATGTGGGAAAACTGGGACACTGATACATTGTTGGTGGAACTGTGAACAGATCCATTCTGGAGAGCAATTTGGAGCTGTGCTCAAAAAGTTATCAAACTGTGCATACCCTTTGACGCAGCAGTGTTTCTATTGAGCCTATATCCCAAAGAGATCTTAAAGGAGAGAAAGGGACCCACATGTGCAAGAATGTTTGTGGCAGCCCTTATTGTAGTGGCTAGAAACTGGAAACTGAATGGATGCCCATCAACTGGAGAATGGCTGAATAAATCGTGGTGTATGAATGTCATGGAATATTATTGTTCTGTAAGAAACGACCAGCAGGATGATTTCAGAGAGACTTGGAGAGACTTGCATGAACTGATGCTAAGTAAAATAAGCAGAACCAGGAGATCATTGTACATGGCAACAACAAGACTATATGATGATCAGTTCTGATGGACATGGCTCTCTTCAACAATAAGATGATTCAAACTAGTTCCAATTGTTCAGTGATGAAGAAAGCCATATACACCCAGAGAGAAGCCTGTAGGAATTGAGTGTGGACTTCAATATAGCATTTTCACGCTTTCTGTTAATGTATGCTTGCATTTTCTTTTCCTTCTCAGGTTTTTTTTCCCTTGTAGATCTGATTTTTCTTGTAAAGCAAGATGACAACTGTATAAATATGTATACATATATTGGATTTGTCATATTTTAACATAGTTAACATGTATTGGACTGCCAGCCATCTGGGGAGGGGTGGAGGCAAGGAGAGAAAAATTTGGAACAGAAGGTTTTGCAAGGGTCAGTGTTGAAAAATTACCCATGCATATGTTTTGCAAATTAAAAGCTTTAATAAAAAATTAGAAATAAAATAAAATAATAGAATTGGGTTTTTTTTTTTTGAGGTACGATTGCACTGTTTTGACTATATAGTCCATTCTAGGATGGCCAGATTATTTGCAAATATAAAATTTTTCAAAAGATTATTTCTTTATGAGGAATATGTCTGCAGATGAATATACTGTTTATTTTTTATTGTTATATCAATTCATAAGGAAATACAAAAGGCCTGATGCTCACAGGATGCTCCAGGGCATGTTTAGAAATTAAATAGTTTTTTTAAAAACCATAAAATTCATAAGTGGAACAGTAGCATTTAAAACACTCATGGGAAAATACCAGCCTTAATAGGTGCATCTTTTGTGTGCCTGAAATGTAAACCAAAATAGGTTTTCTCAATATTAGGTTGAGAAAGGCAATATTTTTATATGGGAAAATTTCCCCCCC
>JAJPUD010022502.1:7800-21314 GCA_023553655.1 Myrmecobius fasciatus | reverse complement strand
TAAAATAAGAGGGTTGAATTAAATAACCTCTATAGTCCCTTCCAGCATTAGATTAATGATATAAATGGACTCTGCCATGGTCAGCCTCAATGATATTGAAAAATTATTTAACCATGCCTTTAATTTCTCCAGCTATAAAATGGGTATAGTCTACCGGCAGGATTGTTGGGAGGGGTATATGATAAAGGGTCATATGATCTTAAAACCCTTTGCAAACATGAGGAATGATCCTGCCAGATAGAAATGAAGAATCATGAGGATTATTGGTAAACAGACAATCCAGAGACTGGGCGTCTCCAGACAGTTAAATCTGTTCGGCTCAGGGAGAAAAGTACCAAGAGTTTAGCTTTAGAAGTGAAAAGGACTGAGAATCCTCCCACTTTACAAAATAGCAGCTGTAATTCCAGCCAGTCCCACTGACCAGCCGGTTCAAGCCACTGACATCTCAAACTGGTTGTTACCGGAACTGCCCTGTGTGTTATTACCTTACTCAGAAGATAAAGGAACAAGGACACACAGAATCCAAGTATCTTATCTGAGGTTACTGGGCAAATCATCATTAAGAGATAGGATTAAAAATCATTAGGATCAAGGAAAGGAAGGGATCCTAGAGAGCATCAACTCCAGAGAAGTAAAGCAACTTAATAATAACTGATATTTTTACATAGCAGGAAGGAATTCTGTGTGCATGGCAGGCTGGCCAATCTCCATTACAAAGACCAGGATACAAGTCAAGCCTCTGAAACACACTGGCTTTGTGAATCCTGAGCCAATCAGCTTTTTATAATCAAAAACTGCCAAAGAGTTGCCAATCTGCATTTGCTGAGGGAATTTCTTATACCATAGAAATAACAAATCCGTATCAAAAGTAAAAGAAATTACCACTGAAATCACAAGTCCACACCAAAAGGAAAAAAAAAAATAGAAATTGACCTGATAATTTTGGTGGATTTAAGAGGAATATCCAAGTTGTACCTAGTAGATTTGCCGTTTCAAGTGCAATCATCTTTTTTTATTATACCTATGTTAAACAAATCCACACCAAAAGTAAAAGAAAATATCATTGAAATCACAATCCATACCAAAAGAAAAAGAAAATAGAAACTGACCTGATAATTTTGGTGAATTTAAGAGGAATATCAAGTTGTACATATCTTATGGAAATGCTTGTTTTATTGCATAAATTAAAAAAACATAACACTTTAAAGTTTACAATATGTGATCTCATTTGAATCTGGCAGATGACTACTACAGATAATTTGTAATTCTCATTTAAAGATGAGTAGAAAGTGTTACTAGACTTTGGATTTGAACCTTCGGTCTTCTGACCTCAGGTCCAGAAGGACGGGATTGCCTCTCCACCTACAACCTCAAAGGGCAAATAAATTTATTGTTCAGTCTGAATGGGATTTGCCATTTCCTTTTCCAGTGAATTAAGGCAAATGGGGGAGGGGGGGATCACGTAAATCGGAGGTGTCTGAGGCTATGTGTGAACTCAGACCTTCCTGACTTCAGGTCCGGCGCGCCAACTTCTCCCCTGACAGATCTAGAGGTCTTTTCCATTCTTACCAAACTTATTAATATGACCCTTGAATTGTCCTTCTTTGGAGGGCTATAGCCCTCCCCAGCATCGCCGGATTTACCTTTATTCTCAGGTCCCGGTAATGGAAGGGGAGGGAATGGAGGGTGGAGAGGGCAGGTGGAACACAGGGGAAAACTGAAGCTAGCTCCTTTGGCCAGTCTCTTTGCCTCCATTGGGAAGCGAACCATAGGCGGGCTACGGCAGGATAGGGGGAAAAAAACCAAACCAAACCAAACCAAACAAACCAGAGTGAGGGGCACAGAAAGCCCCGCAGAATCCAGGCGAGCCAGACCTGCGCTGGTGAGATTCAGCGCCATTAGCTTGCCTCGCGTCCTCGCGTTTGCCCTAAACCCGGTCTCTCCCTCAGCTCCTAGAAGGCTATTCGGGATCCCTGAAAGACGCCTCCCCCCCCCAGTAGGAAAAACATGGGATTACGGCTAAAAACTGGAACGCTGACGAGGTAGTAATCTGGGGAGAGTCCAGGAGCCAGGAGCCACCTTACACATCCCGTAAACAGAGAAGGGGTGGAGTCTTGGCTTGGGGCCCTGCATTTCCTGGGACCCACAGGACTAGTGGGTGGAACAGCAACAGCCAAACTCCTCTACTGGGACAGGAAGCAGGGAAGGCGCCCCAGAGACAGAAGTCGTGGTGAATGCTGTTGGGAAGCCAAATTCCCGTGGATTATCCAAAGAAAAGGGCCCAGCGCTCCCCCAGAGTAAGGGGCTGGCGTGGGGGGAGGGGCAGAGAGAGGGGGCTTCCTAGCTGGAGCGAGGCTCCAGGGCAGGGAGAAGACCCCGCCGACGGAAGCAGCTTCCTCCTTGACCAGGTACTGTTTTCCTGGGAATGGGGGGAGGGGTGCAGGTCAGGAGTACTCCTGGCCTTTCCTCCCGCTGCAAGGACCGAGAAAAAGCCAGTCTTTCCAGCTAGGTGGCTCTGGGGCTTTCCCGGAGACTCCAGCATTTAGGGAGTGCATCCTGTCTCCTAGGTCTCCGCTTTCTTCTGGCCCCCTCCTCCCTCCCCTCCAGCCCCTGGGCTGCCAGCTGCTCCCTCCTCTGTCCCAGCTCTGATTTCGCTCCAGAGGACGGGCTGATTTAACGAGGCTGCTAGCCCGCGCAGCTCCCTTTCCCCGGGGCCTCTCTGAAGTGGAGACCACCAGGGGAGCGATCCCCAGCAAAGTGTGGGTTTAGGCAGGCTGGGTACTCTGTGTGACCCAGTTGCTAAGGCAGTGCCTGAGGCTGGTCCCACGTTCCCATGGCAACCGGGGGCCAAGCTCCTAATCCATTAGAACAGAGCTTTGTACCAGGATAGAGGGGCTGCTCAAGCCAGACAGGGAGCTCCCCTTGGTACAGAGCGGTTTTAGAGGGGCTGTCCAGCCACCGAGGCAGGCTCGGGACTGGAATCTGGGTAGAAGAAATCTACATAGGGTGTGTATTTATTCGTTTGCTGGCGTCTGTCTCCAAAAAATGGCAGAAATGGTGAAGAAATGACTAATTCCTGCCTTCCTTAATCTTAGGTGGAAGAGTGAATTTTGGTCCTGGACATGTGGACAGAAGGTGGGATGAATCTAGGGAATAGTGCTGAATTCCAGAAACATAGATTTCAATCTTGTAAGGAAAGATAAAGGTATCTAGTTCAACTGCCTCATTTTAAAGATGAGAAAACAAGACTCAGAGAGAGATTCCAGGACAATAGTTACCCAGACTAGAGATCCAGACACCTGGCTCACCTCTGAGCCTCAGTTTGCTCCTCTATAAAATGGGAAGAATAATATCTACCCTAGTACTTTACCAGGATAATAAGTAAAAGTTCTTTGTCAAGCACAAAGGATCATATCAGCAAGATAGAGTGTCATTCTTTTTCTAATTATGGGGAACTCTAGGAATTCTTTAATATTTATTGCTTGTATCATTGATCTGCTGGGGTTTAAGCAGTTGATGATAAGGTATCCTCACCTCTCCCTCGGGGGATAGTCATCCCCCGAGGGAGAGGTGAGGATACCAGAATATCCAGCTGTGAGCCTCTGTTTTTTCTCTTCTAGGTGACACCCTTGGGGATAGCTGGAAAAAAAAAAAAAAGAGGGGGCATTCCTCATTTTCCCTAATGTGTTGGTTCCATGCCCAAGGACTTTTGCTTGAGTGCAGTGCTTAACAACAGAGCTCTTAATAAATCCCCAGAGCAGCCAATCATTTGGCACTACTCAAAAATGCCTGGAGTTTCCAAAGACTCTGAGGCTGCATTTGTATTGGCCAGGAAAATTCCTTAGTTGCCCCGAAGCAGAGAAGTTGGATTTCAATACCCACATTGTGCTTATGGTATAGAGTTTCTATGTTGTTGCGGAAAGTGCTTTTGTAAACCTTAAAATGCTACATCATAGTAAGTCACTAGTTTTTCCTGGTAGTGGTAAGATTGATGGTGATGATGGTGATGATAGTAGTAGAATTTCTTTTGGAGGATTAGTGGGGTGGGATAAGGAGAGAAAGTAAGAAGTATTCTAAGGACCATTCTAAAGTGATTCAGAAACCAAAACAGCTCAGGAAGCAGGCCTAAAGTAGTGTTATTCCAGACAACAAAAATTTAATTGTATTTTATCTTGTTTTGTTTTTGAATCCTGGGAACATGTGCTGATGCAGCTCTGTAGGAAAAAGGTCTTCAAATTTCAACCTCTTCACCCAATCCTACCTAGTTATTAAATATGACTAAGCTTAATCCACAAAACTCTTGGGACCCCACTGAAAAGAACTACTATGACACATCCATATCTCAGAGATTAGAACAAAAATTGAAATGAACAGAGAATTCTAGATCTCCAGAGATCTTAGTGGATCGCATTTCATTGTAGAGAGACTTCTAAGATCATAGATCTTCAAATCATATATTTTAGCCCTAGAAGGGGTCTTGGAGATCATTGAATGCAATCCCTTAGTTTTATAATAAGGAAATTGATGCTTAGAGAGATTTAAGTGATTTGTCTGAGGTCACACTGATAGAACCAGGATTTGAACTCAGCTCTCCTGTCTACCAATGAGCAGCTAGTGAATAGAGTTCGGGTCTGGAGTCAGAAGGACACATCTCCCTGGGTTCAAATCCAGCTTCAGTCACTAGCTGTGTGACCCTGAGCAAGTGATATAACCCTGTTTGCCTCAGTTTCCCCATCTGTAAAATAAGCTAGAGAAGAAAGTGGCAAACCACTGCAGTTTCTTTGCCAAGAAAACCCTAAGAGGGTTCAGGAAGAATCAGACATGACCTAAAACAACTCCTGTCTCCGGAGGCTACATTCTCCTCTACTACAAGCAGAGGTACCATGATGCAATTTGGGACATAATCACGATTATACGTAGGCCTCTTTGCATAGGATAGTTTGGGTGTTGGATGAAGGAACTCCCTGAAGGATAAAAAGCAATGTGTCTTAATATCCTTTTCATATATTAGTACTTTGTGGTGATGGAACGCATGGCTTTGCCTTGCTAGGAGAAGGCTCCGTTCTTACTTGACTGACAGAATTTTATCTGGTTTCAGCAGGTAGTGGAGAGATCAAGAGATAGTTACAGAAATTCTCTGTAGGAAGAAAGGTAAGATTCTCTGGTATGTCTGCTGCCTTCCCTCTCTTCCTCTCTCCTCCCTTTTCCCTGCTTCTGAATAGCTTACCTGGGTCCCTGTGGGATGAGAACATTTGGAAAGATGGGTATGAATGCTGGATAGCTCCAAAGGACAAATATTCTATCTACCCAGCGAATCTTTTTCCCTGTCTCACTTCTCAGTCTGGATCCAGGACACCCATGCAGAACTCACACTTGGAAATTATTCAGCCCCAGATGCAAAGGCTGGATGGAGTGCCATTTCCAGGCAGCATCAGGGAGTCTGGGGCAACGCTCATAGGGCATTGCTGGCCAGATACTGGCCAGACTCAGTGCTTTGGTTATCTTCACACAGGGAGAATACCTTCCCCCTTGCTGTTGTAGCCACTATTTTGGTGGCAGCAAATGGAACATTCCTGCTCTTGGGGTCAGAGTCACCATGGAGAGTTCAGGGCTACTGCCTAGCCTTCAGAAGTAGAGGAGATAAATGGCAGAAATGGCAGCCTTCCCTCCTTCCAGTGCCCTTGCCTGCTCCAAGGCCATCCCAGAGAGGGCAGAGCTTTCTCTCCCAGACTTGTGTGTTACCCAAGAACAGGTCTTGTCTTGGGATAACTAAAGCCACAGCCTGGGTGACCTAAGGTGACTGTAAAAATCCGGGGGTCAGATTTGTGAGTGACTGCTGGCCTGGGGGGATGTAGGAAGGGACAAAATGACAATGGGAGGGAACGTGGGAATCAGGAAAGGCAACGGTTGGCTCTCTTGAGTTGTGGGAAGGCTGGGCTCTGGTGGATCCCTTCCCCTTTGATGATGCAATGACCAGGTGTCTGTGGTCAGGAGTAGGGCCTGAGGGGGAAAAAACTGGGCTATCAGAAAGAGAAAGATCTCATCCCTCCCTAGGCCTGAGAAATAGTGGGAGCTTGCCCCAGCGGAGGCAGGTACTCCAGAAGGACTCTAAGGAGGACTCTCAGCTCTCCCCCATTGCTCCGGACTCACAGCAGCCAGCCTGGCTCAGCGGTGAGGTGCCTTTGGTTCAGCAGGAGGTCAGAGCTTCAGTAGAGCACCCCAGGTGCCCCTCTGGGGCAGCAGGCGCCAGGCACCAGCCAGGCTAATTGTTCCCTCCCCCTCACCAGCCCCTCTGCGGGCAGGCAGGCACACAACCCCTTTTGGGGTGGCTGCTCCTTGTTGGCTCAGGGACAGGTCGCACTTTGAAGGTTGCACCATAACCCCTCAGGGTAGGGGGTGGGGGCTCTCCTCCCAGGGAGTGGCCAGCTCAGGTCTGAACAGGTCCTGGCCCAGATCGGGGGTGACTCGGTGGCTCCCTCAGCACCTTAGGCTGATTGCACCAAGCTGGATGGGCCGGTTCCTTTCCTCTGAAATTACTTGGGCCTTAGTACCCCAAAATGAGGGAGAAACCCCTGAGATTAAGAGGGGGAGGGGCGCAGTGGGGAAGTTTAAACCCTAGGATCAAATAAGGAAGAATTCAACCTGAGGTTACTGAGTGGGGATTGCTGGGGTTGAGCTAGTTGTAAATAAATCTGTTATCAGAGGACCAGAGATTTACTGGAGGAGCCCTTGGAATCCTCTCCTTAGAACCTCTTTTTTTTATGGAGGAATGATGAAGGGAAGGCCCAGAAATGGAAATTGAGTTCTCCAAAACACTTAACATTTTTGAACAGATTTTAAGTGGCAGAGTCAGTATTTGAAGCCAGGCCTTTCAAAATCTTGTTTAAAAAAATGCCCCTAGGCAGCTAGATGGTGCAGGGGATAGAGCCCTGAAGTCAGAAGGACCTGAGTTCAAATATGACCTCAGACACTTAACACTTCCTAGCTGTGTGACCCTGGGCAAGTCACTTAACCCCAATTGCCTCAGCAAAAAAAAAAAGAAATTCTAAGACTAGTTATAGCTTTAGAAAGACAAAGGATTGGGAGCAGGTAGAAGGTAAGAAATTAAGAGAAAGTAGAGATCTGATTAGGGGCACTCGGTACATGCTTTTTAAAAAGCAGTCTATCAGATTGATTTTGAGGTCCTATTAGTTCTGAAGCTCTGAATGGATACCCAAGAGGGCACTCTTCTCTGAGGAAGCTGGCAGTGCCCTATGCCTGCCCACCATTGGTTGGTTCAAAAGCACACAGTAGGTGGGTGTGCCACCTGGACCTTCTTTGCAGAATTAAACTGATGTTGTAGCTCAGTTCCAGCCCTAGTCCCTAGGGGAGAGACACAAGGGCAAAGGAAGCTACTCTTGGAGGTGGTGTAGGGCCACAGCTGCACCCTGGCATGTATGGGGGGAGAGGGGGTGGGGTGCTGCAGGAGGTGGTGCAGGTGGCAGCATGCCAGAGCCCAGGGAGCCAAAAAATTGGCTGAATGCCAGTTCGTGTCTATGAGGCCCAGCTGGGCAGGTTGCCAGCCTGGTGCCCAGAGAGTGGGGAGGAGCCAGGGCCCTTTCCTCCGGGCAGAAGGAAGGGGTGGAGAGGGCTGGGTTTAAGCTCCATTAGCCCTGGTGAGATGGGAGGCAGAAAGAGAATGAAGTGACTTTTCTTTCAGCCTCTCCAGACCCCCACCTTAGTGTCTCTGCAGTGATGGACGAGTAGTGCAGAATTGTGGGAGCAGGTTCTACTGGGGATCAGACTGGACATAAGAGTTGTCATCCCAGCTAGCAGTTTGTTACTTGTATTAACCACTCCTGCCATCAAGAAGAACTCAGGCATTTCTCCAGCCTTTGAACATACCCACCCCCTCTCCATAGTGCACATTAACTGGGAAAAAGTGCCATTTACCCTTTGGTTATTTAATGAATATTTATTACCAAGATGCCTCTTGCCATAAATGTGACCTTTATTGATATTCTCCCCATCCCTGTGCTTCTATATCTGCCTCCATTCTTTGCCCTTCTCATTTTCTATTGATTTATGCTAAATTTCCATTCTTTCAATAATCTCCTCTTTGTTTTCCCATCTCCATTTTTGGCCATTATTCTTTTCCTCTTCTTTCTCTTGATCCTCTCCCCCATTCTACAATTGCTCATATTTTTTTTTTTTCCCATTAGGAATACCAATGAGTCTTGTAGTCTTTTTTCTTTTTTACCCTTTTATTCTATCCCTACCTCTACTTCACAGGTCACATATTTCTTTAATCTCTTTATTTTTTTCCTTTTCCTCTTTTTTTCATATATGTATAAATGAGTAGGTCCATTTGTGAAAGTTTGTATATTGTTGCATGTCGGTCTTTGTGACGGTGAGAGTTGTGTGTGTGGGTCTGAGAGTGGGACGTAAAATTAGAGGGAGGTCAGGGCTTGTCCTGAGTGTGGCTTGAGTTCATTGCTCTCAGGAATTTTTCCACCTCATTCAATCACCAGAGTGTCTACTTTAAGGATGAAGAAAGTTATAGCAACACTAATTTGCTCACCCCCCTCCTATGACTCCCCTTCCTGCCACTTCCTGAGATCCTTATAAACAGTGTTGTGGTTGAGAAAGAGTAGAAGGAATCCACAGGTCACTGGAGTGGGGGAGTCCACATGCATTTGAGAACAGTATGAGCTGGCTGTGGGATGCAACCCATGAAATATCTCTTCAGAGATTTTTCTCTTTGTCCAGTGGGAAGGACAAATTAGTATACTAAATAAAACCAACATAAATTAAAGGGATTTTAGTACCAGGATGGCACCCTTGTGCTATATTACACACATATATACCCATTTAAACATGAGTTTAAAAACTTCACCTCTTTTATTCTACAGTTTTCTATTGGGTTCCTACTATTTGGTTCAATAATTCAGCAACCATTAAGTTTTTATTATATGGAAAGCACTATATTAGATACTAGATTGTACAAATGTAAAAAATGACAATGCATTTAATTTAGGGAGTGGTTGAGAAAATACTTGCTTGCATGAATACATGTATCTAATGTATATACATATAATATACACATATATATTCAACTTGTAATCCTGGGCACATATATTTGTATGTGTAAGTGTGTATATAATATGGTGATATATAATAAGGTGACACAGAGTCTGAGGAAGAATTTGAAATGAGATTTTTATTACTCTAGGGTCAGTGCCTATGCATTATACCACCTAGCTGCCAGTAGATAAGTAGATATATACATGTGTATACATATACACATATATATTTGTGTGTCTTTGTATACCTATGTATGTGGGGAGCTACATGGTGTAATGAAGAGAGTACCAGACCTAGAGTCAGAAAGATTTCAATACAAATCCTTCCTCAGACATTTTCTGTGTGATCCTAGGCAATCTCAGTCTCAATTTCCTTGTCTGTAAAATGGGGATAATAATACCTACTTCACAGAGTTACTGTGAGAATTGAGTGAGATAACATATATGTTAAGTGCTTTGTAAACCTTAAAGCTCTCTATAAATGCTAGTCATATGCATCATGCTAGATAGTGTGTGAGATTTAAAAGAAGTGTCAAATGTGGTCCTGGGCACTCAAGACCCTTTCAGTCTAATTAAATGCATCCACAAGTCATTTAAATAATTAACAAAAGAATGATAAAATAAACACTAAAGTGATTGGCACTTAAGGACCTGAACTCCCAGAAAAGAAGGCAGACATCCCAAGGAACTAGCATCCCTAGGAAGAAGCTATGGTGGGTGAATCTCATTTCCTTTTTTGTGATAGGATTACCACTATATATACTTTAAACTCAACAGGTCTAAAACAGAATTCAGTATCTTTCCTCCAAACCCTTCCCATCTCCTCCCAATCCCCCAGGCTCTTAACCTAGGAGTGACTTGGACTCTTCCCCTTCCCCTAAATCCAAATTATTGCCAAGACTTGTCTGTCTCATCTTTGCTATGCCCCTTCTCTCCTCTGGTACTGTTCTCACCCTGGTGCAGGCCCACATCACCTCAAACCTATATTATTGCAATAGCCAACTGGTGGGTCTCCCTGCCACAAGCCTCTCCCCACTCCAGTCAGTCTCCATTCAACCACCTAAAATGCAGGTCCAACTATGTCATCCCCATACTCAGTAAACTCAGTAGTTCCCTACCATCTCCAGGATCAAATGGAAAATCTGTTTGACATTTAAAGCCCTTCATAACTTATCCCCCCATTAATCTCCACTCTTAGATCTTATACTTCCCCTTTGTATACTTTGACCTAGTGACACTGGTCTCCTTGCTGTTCCACAAACAAGACACTCCATTTCCCAATCCCAAGCATTTTCTCATGCTGTATCCCTCACCTGTAATATTCTCCTTCCTCATCTCTGCCTCCTTGCTTCCTTCAGGTCTCAACTAAAATCCCACCTTCCACAGGAAAACTTTTCCCATACCTCATTTCTAGTTTATTCCCTTTCTCAATTATTTCCTTTTTATCCACTGTTTGTATGTATATATTTATTTGCATGCCATTTCCCCTATTAGATTGTGAGCTCCTTGAAGGGTAGGACTACATTTTCACTTTCTTTTCATCCCCAGCACTTAGCACAACATTTGGCACAGTTAATAAATGTTTATTGACTGACTGATTGATGTAGGCTGGATGATACTACAGTTAGGCAGATTTGGAACTGGTTGAACAACTGTACTCAAAGAGAGTTGATTAATGAATCGATGTAATCTTGGAGAGAGCTTTCTAGTGGCATGCTACAGGACTGTGTTCTTGACCCTTCCCTAGTTACCATTTTTATTATTGATTTAGATGCAGACACAGAAGGCAGGCTTATCATATTTGTAGATGGCAAAACAGGGAAGGGTAGCTGTTATGTTAAGTCAAGATTCAAAATGAACTTGGTATTTACAATGAATCCTGCACAGAAATGAACAGTATGAAATTTACCCGGGAGAGATGTAAAGTCCTCATCTAGGTTCAAAAAACAAATTGCCTAAATACAGGCTAAAGGAGTCTTGATTTGAGAGCAGGGATTTTAGTTGACTTAATAAATTAAATTAGAATCATCAGTGTGACATATAACGACTTTTATAAAGCATAGACTACTAAAAATATAGCACTTGGATCTAAGTAACAGTACTACAGTACTCCGATGGTTAGAACACATCAGGAATATTGACTCTTAAAGAGGGACTGGTTAATTAGAGTTAATCCAGAAGAAGAAACTGAAGAGTATGGAAATCATGAGGTATATTGTTTAAGAGACTGGGAATGTTTTTAAGTGAGAGAAGACTAAAGGGAGACAATAACTATCTTCATACATTTCACACAGAGTCTTTGGTTTGTAAGGGACTTTCAGGGTCACTTAACCCAGTTCATCCCTTATATAACATCTCTGAAAATTGGACATTGTTTCTCCTTAAAAACCAGCAGTGATGGGAAGCTCACTCCCCAAAGCCAGTCATTCTACTTTTGAACAGTTCTGATTGTTAACAAAAATTTTCCCTACACATAGTCAAAATCTCTCAGCAGATCCCATCCTAGTTTTGTTCTCTGGAGCCAAGGGGAGCAAGTGTGTTCCTTATTATACATGACAATACTTTTCTCCAGGATCACCTGGTGTTTTTTTTTTTTTTTTGTTTGTTTGTTTGTTTTAAAATTGATCCTTATATGGTATGTCCATCCAGACTTGGAATCATTCTGGTCACCTTTCTCTGGATAGTTTCCAGTTTACCAATGTCCTTTTCAAAAGGTCATAGAACTAAAGCCTCTGTCTGAAACAATAGTGACCCAGGTCATGATGCAAATCTGGTTTCCTCTAGTTAGAGAGAAACCATCACCTTCCTCTTTCTGAAAACTATGTCTCTTTATAAGGGCCTAGGATTAGGCAAACCTATGACTGGGACTGTCATGTTTCATTTTCTGCACACATGGAAATTTTGGTCTACAAACACCCTCAGATCTTTTCCATCTTTTCTAGCCTACATGTCTTCTCTAGCCTGTATTTGTGCATCTGATTTTGTGAACCCAAGGGGGAGGACTTGAATGTTTCCCTTATTAAATTTGATATGGCATCTTGTAGAAGAGAAAGAACATTTGTTCTGAGATGTTTCAGAAGGAAGAGCTAGGTTGTGGTTACAAGAAGGCAAATTTCAGCTGGAAGAAAATAATGAAAGAACTTTATAAAGATGAGTTGTCCAACAATAGAATTAAATTCCTTGGTGAAGGAGTGAACTTTTGTTACCCAAGAACTTTCAAACAGAAGGTCAGAAATGTTAGAAAGGTTTACAACATAGATAGGAAGTTACATAAGGACGACCTCTGAGGTACTTTTAAACTCTAGATTCTCTGTCTCCAATCGTCATCCATTTTCCTCTGAACTCCTGCATTATTTGCAGTCAGTAATATCAATTTTGCATTTAATTATATATTGCCTTGTATTGTTTGCTATTGTTTCATGTGTAGTCTCTCCAACTACATTGTAAACTTCCTAAACTGAAGAAACATATTTTAGACTTCTGCATCTTGCAACAGTGTTGAATGAATAATAGATGCTCAGTAAATACCTAACCTTATTGATTAGTTTAGCACTTGAGAGAAAACTGGTTGATTGGAATATGGCTTGAGTGGAGACAGGATTTTGTGAGTGTGATGTGCTTCCTAATTCCTCCCTACCCCCCTGCTCCCCCCAAAAAAGGTTTGGTCTTTAGTGTCATTGGTCCCCCGAACTAGGAGATTTCTGAAGATGGGGAGAATTATAACTGCTATTGAGGCAGATGGGGCCAGAAAGAGGGCTGGGAACTTGCCCCCTTTTATATCCATGTCTTTTCCCAAAACCTGACCTAAGATCCCTCTTTAGTCTAATTATTTTAAAGATAAAAGAAAAAGTCTGAGCCTGACAGGCTCTGACCGAGCCTGACAGAGAGATAGGAGGGAGAGACAGAGAAACAAGAGACAGACAGAAATAGAATGGAGCTTGGGGAATAGGGAATAGATCTGAATATTGAGTGACTCTTGGCTTTGATTTGAGCCTCATCCCTATCAATGAATATTTTAGTATCCATTAGATCCTTCCGTCTTGTTATTATGGCTCAGTGCTTCAAATCTCTCTGTTAGGGTATGAAATCTTCCTTCTCCAGAGGGAAAACGGCCGTTTTTCCAGGTTGGGGGAGTTGAGGATTAGGTTATTCTGCTCTGAGTGTCTAGAAGCTGAGGAGCAGCTGGGTTGGCAGCCTTTATTTCTCCTACTCCCACCCTGGGTGTGTGTGTGTGTGTGTGTGTGTGTGTAAGAGAGAATGGTGACCCCTGGCATTAGTGTGCAGGTCCATCCCTCTCCGTCTTTATCAATGAAATGTGTGTGTGTGTGTGTGTGTGTGTGCGTGTGTGTGTGTGCATGTGCGCGTGCACGTGCGGAGTCCTTGCTCACCACCTGTCCCCTCTTCCCCCCATGCAGGTCTGGAGGTTGGGGCAGGGCTTGGAGCTCGAGGGGG
>JAJPUD010022501.1:8059-21320 GCA_023553655.1 Myrmecobius fasciatus | reverse complement strand
TTTTTTTTAGATCTTATTTTACCACTTTTTCCCTCTTTTCCCCAGTATGACAACCTTTTCCCCTCTAGTTCTCTTTTTCATATTATCAAAGTAATATTTAGTTAATTATACCCCCAAACTTTGAGTATCCCCCTAGTAAAAATAAAGTTCTCAAGAGTCCTTTCCTTTTTACCTTTTTATGCATCTCTTGAGTTCTGTGTTTGGGTGTCGAATTTTTTGTTCAGATCCGGTCTTTTCATTAGAAATAGGTGAAATTCCCCTATATCATTGAATGACCATCTTCTTCCCTGGAGGATAATGCTCATTCTAGCTGGATAGGTTATTCTTGGCTGTAATCCAAGTTCCTTTGCCCTTCGGAATATCTGGTTCCAGGCCCTTCGATCCTTCAGTGTGGAAGCTGACAGATCCTGACAGATTCTAATTATTGAACCTCGGTATTTGAATTGTTTCTTTCTAGCTGCTAGCAGAATCTGTTCCTTGGTGCTATAGTCCTGAAATTTAGCCACGATATTCCTTGGGGTTTTAATTTTGGGGTCTCTTTCAGGAGGTGATCGGTGAATTCTTTCAATGGCAATCTTGCCCTTTGATTCTACAATCTCAGGGCAGTTTTCTTTCAGGATTTCCTGGAAGATAGTGTCCAGATTCTTTTTTTGATCATGGCTTTCAGGAAGTCCAATAATCCTTAGATTGTCTCTCCTAGATCTATTTTCCAAGTCAGTTGTTTTTCCTAGGAGATATTTCATATTTTCTTCTAATTTTTCATTTTTTTGTTTTTGTTTGACTGATTCTTCAAGTCTTAGTGAGTCATTCACTTGCATTTGTTCAATTCTTATTTTTAAAGTGTTGTTTTCTTCAGTTACCTTTTTAAGTTCCTTTTGTAACTGGCCAATTTGTTCACTGCACTCTTTTTCCACTTCACTAATTTTATTTTTTAATAAATTGGTGTCTTTTTCATATCTCTTTTGCAGAGCATCATATCCTTCTTGCAAGATACTGTATCCTTCTTGCACTGATTTCAATTTATTTTCCCATTTATCCTCCAGCTCTCTTTTGAGGTTCTTTATGCAATCTTCCAGAAAGGCCTTTTGAAACAGGGACCAGTGATGGTCGTTGCTGTTTTTTTCGGGATTTTTGTCTAAAGAAACCTCTGTATCTGAGGTCGTTTCTTTGCCTTGATAAAAGCTGTCTATGGTGAGAGCTCTCTTTTGCTTCTTCATCATTTTTTTTTTTTTTTAGACAGAGTGGATATCTCTTTAAGGTGGGGGAAAAAAAAAAAAAACCTCAGCTGAAGACGCTTTGCCCTGGGGCACTTCTGCGAGTTGACTTAAGGTGCTGGGCCGGTGGGGGCTAGGACTAAGGCCGAATTACTCCTTAAACAAGGCAAGTCTGCCAGAACACCTGTCCCCAATCAGGGCAGAGTGTCCCGAGTGCCTCAGATAAACTCCAGGTGTTTGGAATTTGGAGTTTGGAGTTTGGAATTTCTTCCACGGTGAGCCGAGCTGAGTCCCACCCTCACTTCTGGCCTGCACAGTTGTCGTCTATTTATCTCTCTGTCCGAGTCAGACTAACCTGATATGAAGTTCTCCAGAGAGCCGTGCCCAAATATTTCTGAGTTCGTTGACTTGCAGATCAGTTCAGAGGCTTATTTTATTGTTGATTTGAGAGAAGATCGGAGGAGAGGCAGAAAGTCACCTTTTCACTCCGCCATCTTGGCTCCGCCCCTTACATGCCTATTTATAAATGAAATCAGTCTACATTCCCCCCCCCCATTTTTACTCTTCCTGGTTTAGCTACCAATATCATATTTCTTTCCTTAAAAGGAATTTGGAAGGCTCTTTTTTTGCCTATTATTCCAAATAATTGATTTAATGCAGGAATTACTTCATCTTAAAATGTTTGATGGAATTTGAAAATCCATTGGATCTTGGTGGTTTTCTATCAAGATGTTCATTAAGAAGCCTGTTCAATTTCCCCCCTCTCTAACAGATTTGTAAATATTCTATTTCCTCTTTTACTAATTTAGGCAATTTAAATTGTTAGCAATATTTTTCATTTCACTTAAATTACTAAATTTATTCATATATTTTGCAAAATGAATTCTATAACTGCTTCAATTTTATCTTTTTAATGTTCCATTCATTCATTTCATTTTTTATATTTATGATTTTGTTTTCTCTTCTACCTTTTAAATCAAAGTAACCCATGGTTTATCCATTTTATTTTTTATACAATCAATTCCAAGTTTTATTTAGTAATTCAAAATATTTCCTCCTAATGTTATTAATCTCACTTTTATTTTTTAGAATTTTCTATTTAGTGCTTATTTTGGAATTTTAATTTTTTATTTTTAATTACATACTCAATTCATTAGTCTTCTCTTTATTGATATTTAAAGTTAATTTTTTTGAATTAATACTTTTGCTGTATCCCATAAGTTTTGATGTTGTTTCATTATTGTCATTCTTTTTAATAAAATTTTGATTGTTTATATGATTTGTTCTTAATAAGATTTTTAGTTTATATTTTATTTTTCCACATCATATGTAAAACCAATTTTATCATTGTTTTTTATATCTTTTTGTTTTTCTAAATATATGTAAAGGTAGTTTTCAACATTCAGTTTTGCAAATTCTTGGGTTCCAAACTTTTCTTCCTCCCTTCCTTCTTCCTCATTCCCCTAGACAGCAAGCAAACCAATATAGGGTAAACATGTGCAATTTTTCTGAGCATGTTTTCATATTTGTTGTGCTGCTCAAAAAAAATCAGATCAAAAGGAAAAAAATAGAAAGGAAAAATAAAGCAAACAAGCAATACCAACAACAAAAAGATGAAAATCCCTTTTAATTTTGTCTCCATTAATTTGGTTTTAACATTCAATTTTTAAAATTTGAGTTCCAGGTTGTGAACTTAACCACCTTTTTGAAACGATGTCCAAAGGGCTTTTAAAGTGTGCATACCCTTTGATCCAGCAGTGTCTCTACTGGGCCTGTATCCCAAAGAGATCATAAAAGAGGGAAAAAGAACCCAGATGTGCAAAAATGTTTGTAGCAGCCCTGGAAACTAAGTGAATGTCCATCAGATAGAGAATGGCTGAATAAGTGATGTTATATGAATATTATGGAATATTATTTTCTATAAGAAATAACAGGATGACTTCAGAAGGCCATGGGGAGACATGCATGAATTGATGTTAAGGGGAGTGATTAGGGCCAAGAGAACATTTTACATAGCAACAACAAGATTATGTGATGATCTATTCTGATGAATGTGGCTCTTTTCAATAATGAGGCCAATTCCAATAGACTTGTGATGAAAACACCCAAATGCAACAACGTAGGAAAAATGAAGCAAATACAAAAAAAGCATGTTTGAATATATATTGAGATACCATCAGTTCTTTCTCTGGACATATATAGCATTTTTCTTCTTGAGTCCTTCAGTGTTGTTTTGAATAATATTACTGAGAATAATGAAATCATTCAGAACTAATCATTTTACAGGATTTCTACTTTGTACACAGTACATTTAGCTTTTCATCAGTCACTTCATGTAATTATTTCTAGTAGTTTTTCTTTATTTTCGAGAGCATTCTACTAACCATTTCTTACAGCACAATAATATTACATCATAAGCACATACCACTGTTTATGTGCCCTCTCCCCAATTGATGGGCATGCACTTAATTTCTAATTTTTTGCCTTCTGAAAAGAATTGCCATATTTTGTAAATTTGACTCTTTAAAAATTATTTCTGAGGATCCTAGAGCTAATTCTGTTATTGCTAGTTCAAAGGTATGTATGTTTGTATAACTCTTTGGCATAGTTTCAAATTGTTTTACAAAATGATCCAAACAGTTCACAATTCTATTAACAGGGCATTGATTTCTCATTTTGCTTGCATTCTCTCCAGCATTTGTTCTTTTCCTTTTCTGTCCAATCAGCTAATCTAATAGATATGAGGCAGTATTTCCTAATTTTTAATTTGCATTTCTCTCAATCAATAATAAGAGCTTTATTTTTTTATTTTGGTTATAGATAGGTTTAATTACTTCATTTGAAAACTGTTCATATCTTTTGATCATTTATCAATTGGGAAATGGCTTTTATTTTTATAATATTTGTCTCAATTCTCTGTTTGAAAAATGAGGTCTTTATCAGAGAAACTTGCTTATTTTCCACAATAACTATTGCAAACTATATTTTACTCCCATTTGTTCTATTCTTTCTCTCCTTTCACCATATCCCTCTTCAAAAGGGTTTTGCTTTTGACTACCACCTGCCCCAATCTGCCCTCATTTATATCACCTTGCACCTTCTCTTATCTTCTTCCCTCCTTCTTTCCTACAGTAAGATAGAGTTGTATATTGAATTGGGTGTGCATGTTATTCCCTCTGTGAGTCAATTCTAATGAGAGTAAGCTTCATTCAATTCCTTTTACCTTTCCCTTCTTCTCCTCCAGTGTAAAAGCTAAGATGCTAGAGCTGATGTCTTATGTGCTTAAGGCAAGGTATTTGCTTTTTCCTAAGTCCACAATGATTCATTTGTGATCTGGCTGCTGGCATCTCCATTTCCCTTAGCTATGCTAAAGCATACAGTAGGGGCTTAGTGCTGGCAATTGGCTGTTTTCTTAGGCACCATAAATTTAGTTTTAATCTGTTTCCCCTGGACTACACTGTGACATTTACTGGAGGTTGCCTGCTTGCCAAGTGCTACATAGATACACATAGTATCTGGTTACAAGAGATTGCCTCTTTGTTCAGGACTATGGTGAAGCATATGGTTTTTTTTAGAGCTGGAGTCTGCCCATTCCTGGTATTCTCTGTCTATGCCTTTGCCTGTTCCACCACACTGAGATTCAAGACCTACTAGCTGAGATGAGGTGTGGCTTTATTGTTTGCCTTCTAGGACACTTATTGTCCTGATCTTTACTCCCCTTTTAACAAATGAGACAGACTTTTCTTGAAGATCTTCCATGTTTTTTGAGCTAAATTTTTTTTTACCACATCTTTTTGCTGGTTCTGCTCTTTCAGGATTTGTTTCAGGGCAATATTTTGTTTTAGTGTTATTGTTGTTGTTGTTATTGTTGTTTTGGAGGCAAACACTGGAGAGTTATGATGATCCACTGCTTAATTCACCATTTTGACTTTTAAAAGTAGCAGATGAACTTTGAATCAAGGTATTCTGGCTTTAAATCTAGCAATCTTTTCAATATACTTCATCTCTATATATCTTAGTTTAACACCAGATGGTAAAATCTGGAACACTGAGTGACAATTGTAAAAAAAAGATATATTTAGACTGGATAAAAGGAGAAATGTTGATACTTAAAGTTGCCTTAGTATTAAGTTCCTTTTTACTCCATGGCTTCTAGAAGAGAGGTTGAACGGCAAGATGTCAGAGAGTAGCTTAGAAAAGAGTTTCCTGTTCAAGAAAAAAAAATAAATGAAATAAAAGTAAAGATAGTGAGATTCTGAGAGTCTTTGAACTAATGTTTAGACTAACACTATTTGTATATAATCAGCATATTTACAGGACTGCAGAAACATGATTGATAATTAGGACTGGCTTTGTATACTCAAATATTATTCAAACTATAATCATCTTTACCATATTTCATTCTTTTCAGTAGCAGCAAAAATAATAGTCCAGCTATTAGAATATCTTCAGTACTAGTATGAATATAGTCATGTCAAAATCCCTGTTATTTGAAGTGGTTATCAACATTGATTACATATGTATACTAGAAAAATTGTGAATGCTAGAAGGAATCGCTCAGTTGTATCTTCATTTTTTTCTTAAATATTTGCCTAGAATGAGTGTAGTATGGCTTAATGGATAGAAAGATGACCCAGGAATTAGGAAAAATTTGGTTTAAGCCTGAATTTTTACCCTGAGCAAGTCACTTAATTGTTCAGTATTTCCAGGCAACTCTCCAAGACCACAAAGTTGCTCAACATTTGATAATCTGCAGGGTGTTCCTCACTGGGAATTCTCTGAACTAATAAAATGAGAAGTCTTGACCACAATCCCCTCAAAAAAATCATTAATACATTATGACATAGCTTCATTTTTATAGCTAAATATTCAGCAATCATCTAGAATATAATATTGGCAAACATTTTTATTCATAAAAAACATTTTGAGTACAGCAGAAAATCATAGAATTTGTTTGGAAAGAACCTACTAACTCTAAGCAATAAAGGAAAGTTTTCTATGAATATCTTACAATTAATTTTCCATCCTTGGCTTGAAGAATTCCATAGAGGGAGAAACCCTCTTCACCCTCTTCAGGGAGTCTGTTCTACTTTGAGATAGTTTTAAGTTTTAGAAAACTATTTTGTTGTTGTTTTGTTTGCTTGTTTTCTTTGTATTTCTCTGACATTAAGGTTAAGTTTACTTTTGATACTTTTATCCAGTTTTCCAGGTTCCCCCTTCTGGGGCCAAGCAAAACATATCAAATACCACTTCTAGACAACATTTTTTAAATACTTGAATATGGTATCATATTCCCTCTGAATCTTCTCTCATTCCTTTTCTTCCTGTCTTTTTCCCTTTCCTCCCCTTTCATCCTCTCCTTTACCTTGTCTTCCTTTTCTTTTCCCCTTTCCCTTTTCACCTCCATTCTCCTTTACTTCTCTCCCTTTTCCTCCCTTCCACTCAGCTGTCTTTCCCTCTACTCTCTTTCCTTTTCTTCCCTTCTACTACCTTTCTTTTCCTCCTTTTTTATTTCTTCCAGTCCCCTCCCCTTTATTACAGGTGAGCCAAATTCATAAAAATTGTTGTGGTTCTAATTTGTGGCTGAAACAATCCAATAAAAATGATTAATGGGATAATTGACAACATTTTTTTGTTGTCATATAATCAGTAACTCAGCTACAGTGATGGCTCAGCAAACAGAAGCAAAATACTATAAGAACCAGTCACTCGGGGGGTGGAGCCAAGATGGCGAACTGCAGACAGCGTTCTCTGTGAGCTCCTGAGACCTTCCCTCAGACCAGACAAATTGAGCCTCTGAACTGGTTCGGCAGGGAGGGCTCCACCAAACACTTGGATTACAATGCACTTCTATCAACAATCTACTTTGAAAAAACACCTGAGGTTAGCCTCAGGGGAAATCGGCCACAGGCAGAGATCAGATGCCAGAGCTCCTGTGTCAAAAGTCGGACCGCGACACAGGCGGATTTTAGGCACCCAGGAAGCCCCTGGGAGAAAGCCTGGGCCACTTTGCTCTGCTTGCAGGCAGGTGCTTTGGCAGATCTGCCTTTGGTAAAGGGTGGATTGAGAACAGCTGAAAACGTGGTCCTAGTGCGGATCTAGCCTGACCAGCCTCAGACCAGAAGTCAACTCTGCAAACTACCCCAGGGCAAATTGAAACTGCAGTAGTACTCTCTGCTGATGACTGATACCTCAGCTGAAAACCATGAGTAAGAAGCAGA
The DNA here is from genome assembly GCA_023553655.1 of Myrmecobius fasciatus. Lineage (NCBI taxonomy): Eukaryota > Metazoa > Chordata > Mammalia > Dasyuromorphia > Myrmecobiidae > Myrmecobius > Myrmecobius fasciatus. The sequence continues at coordinate 13,885 of JAJPUD010022501.1, read as the reverse complement.
AGAGAGCTCTCACCATAGACAGCTTTACTGAGAGAAAATGGAGAAGTCCCCAGATCCTGAGATTCTGAAAACAATCCCAGATGAAGCCACAAAGGTGGACTTAAGCTGGTCTCCCTTCCAGAAGGTTTACCTGTAAGATTGCATAAAGAATCTCAAAGGAGAGTTAGAAGAAGAATGGGGAAATAAATTGAGATCAGGGCAATAGAGATATCAAAAACTGGAAAACAGGGCTGGTGAATTGGAAAAAGACAACAATTCACTGAAAAACAAAATTGGTAAATTGGAAAAAATCACCAATTCACGGAAAAATAAAAATAGTGAATTGGAAAAAATCACCAATTCACTGGAAAATAAAAATGGTGAATTGGAAAAAGACAACAATTCACTGAAAAACAAAATTGGTGAATTGGTAAAAGACAAAAATTCATTGAAAAACAAAATTGGCAAAATGGAAAAAGAATGCATTGAATCAAGAAATTCAATTGGCTGGCTACAAAAGGAGCTAAAAAAGATAACTGAAGGAAATAATACTCTAAAAATTAAAATTGAACAAATAGAAGTAAATGACTCAATAAGACTTCAAGAATCAGTCAAACAAAAACAAAAAAAAAATGAAAAAAATAGAAGAAAATATGAAATATTTCCTAGGAAAAACAACTGACTTGGAAAATAGATCCAGGAGAGGCAATCTAAGGATTATCGCACTCCCTGAAAGCCATGATGAAAAAAAGAACATTGATTCTATCTTCCAGGAAATCATGAAAGAGAATTGCCCTTATGTTTTAGAATCAGAAGGAAAAATTGACATTGAAAGAATTCACCGATCACCTCCTGAAAGAGACCCCAAAATTAGAACCCGAAGGAATATCGTGGCCAAATTTCAGGACTATCGCACCAAGGAAAAGATATTGCAAGCAGCTAGAAAGAAACAGTTCAAATACTGAGGAACTGTCATTAGAATTACACAAGATCTGTCAACTTCCACATTAAAGGATCGAAGGGCGTGGAATCAGATATTCAGAAAGGCAAAAGGACTTGGATTACAGCCAAGAATAACTTATCCAGCTAGAATGAGCATCATCTTCCAGGGAAGAAGATGGTCATTCAATGATACAGGAGAATTTCACTTATTTCTAATGAAAAGACCAGATCTGAACAAAAAATTTGACCTCCAAATACAGAACTAAAGAGAATCATAAAAGGGTAAAAAGGAAAGAACTCTTTTTTTAAATTAATTAATTTATTTATATATTTTTTTAAATTAAACTTTTTATTTGTATAACATATGTATGGGTACTTCCCAAGAATTGATCTTTACAAAGCTTTCCAATACAAATTTTACCCCCAGTCCTCTCCCTTCCCCTAGATGGCAGGAAGTCCACTACATGTTAATAATGTTGAAGTCCTTGACAAGTTGTACAAGAAAAATCCTAAGAGAAAAAAAAAGAAAATCAGAGAAAGGCAACACAATGCAAGCAAACTACAATAGAGAGCATGAAAATGTTATGTTGGGGTCCATATTTCATGTCCCTCTCTCTGGGTGTATATGGTTTTCTTCAGTGAACAACTGGAACTGGTTTGAGACAATTCTTTGTTGCAGAGAGCCATGTCCATCAGAATTGATCATCATGTAATATTGTTGTTGTTGTGTATAATGATCTCCTGGTTCTGCTCATTTCACTCAGCATCAGCTCATGCAAGTCTCTCCAGGCCTCTCTGAAATCGTCCTGCTGGTCGTTTCTTACAGAGCAATAATATTCCATATCATTCATATACCATAATTTATTCAGCCACTCTCCAATTAATGGGAATCCTTTCAGTTTCTAGTTTCTTGCCATTACAAAAAGGGCTGCCACAAACATTTTTGCACATGTGGGTCCCTTTCCCTCCTCTAAGATCTCTTTGGGATATAGGCCCAATAGAAACACTGCTGGGTCTAAGGGTATTAACAGTTTGATAACTTTTTGAGCATAGCTCCAAATTACTCTCCAGATTGTTGGATCCATTCACAATTCCACCAACAATGTATTAGTGTCCCAGTTTTCCCACATCCCCTACAACATTCACCGTTATCTTTTCCTGTCATTTTAGCCAATCTGACAAGTGTGTAATGGAACCACAGAGTTGTCTTAATTTGCATTTCTGTGATCAACAGTGATTTGGAGCAACTTTTCATATGACTAGAGATGGTTTTAATTTCATCATCTGAAAATTGTCTGTTCAAATTGACCACTTATCTATTGAAGAGTGGCTTGAATTCTTATATATATGAAACAATTCTCTATATATTTTAGAAATGAGGCCTTTATCAGAACCCTTAAATGTAAAGATGATTTCCCAATTTGATCCTTCCCTCCTAATCTTGTCTGCATTAGTTTTATTTGTACAGAAACTTTTTAACTTAATATAATCAAAACTATCTATCTGGTGTTCAATTAGGAGTTCCAGGTCTTCTTTGGACATAAATTTATTCCATCTCCACAGGTTGAGAGGTAAACTATATTACCTTCCTCTAACTTGCTTACAAAGTCCCTCTTTATATCTAGATCATGAACCCATTTAGATCTTATCTTGGTATGTGGTGTTAGGTATGGGTCAAGCCCTAATTTCTTCCAAACTAGTTTCCAATTTTCCCAGCAGTTTTTGCAATAGTGAGTACTTATCACAGAAGCTGGGGTCTTTGGGTTTATCAAACACTAAATTGTTAAGATTATTGCCTAGATTGTCCTGATAACCAATCCTGTGCCACTGATCCACTGCTCTATTTCTTAGCCAGTACCAAATGGTTTTGAAGACTGCTGCTTTATAATATAGTTTTAAATCTGGTACAGCAAGGCCACCTTCATCTGCCTTTTTTTCATTAATCCCCTTGAAATTCGTGACCGTTACTTCTTCCAAATGAACTTTGCTACTATTTTTTCTAGATCTGTAAAATAATTTCTTGGGAGTTTGATTGGTATGGCACTAAATAAGTAGATAAGTTTGGGTAGTATTTTCATTTTTATTATGTTCGCTCTGCCTACACATGAGCACTTAATGTTTTTCCAATCAATTAGGTCTGATCTTATTTGTGTGGAAAGTGTTTTGTAGTTTAGTTCGTATAGTTTCTGAGTTTTCCTTGGCAGATAGATTCCCAAATATTTTATACTATCAACAGTTATTTTGAATGGAATTTCTTTTTGTATCTCTTGCTGCTGAACTTTATTGGTAATATAAAAATGCTGATGATTTATGTGGATTTATTTTGTTTCCTGCAACTTTGCTAAAGTTGTGAATTGTTTCTAGTAGTTTTTTAGTTGAGTCTCTAGGGTTCTCTAAGTATACCCTCATGTCATCTGCAAAGAGTGATAATTTGGTTTCTTCATTACCTACTCTGATTACTTTTGTCTATTTTTCTTCTCTTATTGCAAAAGCTAACATTTCTAAAACAATATTAAATAGTAATGGTGACAGTGGGTAGCCTTGTTTCACTCCTGATCTTATTGGAAATGGTTTTAGTTTGTCTCCATTACATATGATGCTTGCTGATGGTTTTAAATAGATGCTACTGATCATTTTGAGGAAAAGCCCATTTATTCCTATACTCTCTAGTGTTTTTAATAGGAAAGGGTGTTGGATTTTATCAAATGCTTTTTCTACATCTATTGACATAATCATATGTTTTTGTTAGTTTGGTTATTAATATAATTAATTATGCTGATAGTTTTCCTAATATTGAACCAGCCCTGCATCCCTGGTATAAATCCTACTTGGTCATAGTGTACTATCCTGGGGATGACTTTCTGTAATCTCATTGCTAAAATCTTATTTAAAATTTTTGCATCAATATTCATTAGGGAAATTGGTCTATAGTTTTCTTTCTCAGTTTTTACACTACCAGGTTTAGCTATCAGCACCATATCGGTCTCATAGAAGGATTCTGGCAGTATACCTTCTGTCCCTATTTTCTCAAATAGTTTGTATAGTATTGGACTTAATTGTTCTTTGAATTTTTGGTAGAATTCACATGTAAATCCATCTGGCCCTGGAGATTTTTCTTATGAAGTTGGTTAATAGCTTGTTCTATTTCTTTTTGTAATATAGGACTAATTAAATAATTTATATCCTCTTCTGTTAACCTGGGCAATCTATATTTTTGTAGATATTCCTCCATTTCATTTAGATTATCAAACTTACTGGCATAAAGTTGGGCAAACTAATTCCTAATTATTGCTCTAATTTCCTCTTCATTGGAGGAAAGTTCTCCCTTATCATTCTTGATACTAACAATTTGATTTTCCTCTTTCCTTTTTCTTATCAAATTAACTAAATCCTTATCTATTTTGTTGTTTTTTTTCATAGAACCAACTCAGTTTTATTTATTGATTCAATAGTTTTCTTATTTTCAATTTTATTAATTTCTCCTTTTATTTTTAGAATTTGCAATTTGGTATTTAATTGAGGGTTTATAATTTGTTCTTTTTCTAGTTTTTTTTTTAATAATAAGCCCAATTCGTTGATCTTTTCTTTCTCTATTTTATGCAAGTAAGCATCTAGAGGTATAAAATTGCCGCTTATAACCTCTTTGGCCGTATCCCACAAATTTTGGTATGTTGTCTCCTTATTGTCATTCTGCTGGATGAAATTATTGATTGTGTCTATGATTTGTTCTTTCACCTATTCTTTCTTCAGGATTAGATTATTTAATTTCCAATTAACTTTTGGTCTATTTTCTCCTATCCCTATATTGAATGTGATTTTTATTGCATCATGATCTGAAAAAGATGCATTTACTATTCTTGCCTTTCTGCATTTGATTTTGAGATTTTTATGCCCTAACACATGGTCAATTTTTGTCATATGAAAAGGTGCTCCAAATCACTATTGATCAGAGAAATGCAAATCAAGACAACCCAGAGGTACCACTACACACCTGTCAGATTGACTAAAATGAAAGGAAAAGTTAATGATGAATGTTGGAGGGGATGTGGGAGGGCTGGCACACTGATGCATTGTTGGTGGAGCTGTGAATGGATACAACCATTCTGGAGAGCAATTTGGAGCTATGCTCAAAAAGTTATCAAACTGTGCATACCCTTTGACCCAGCAGCATTTCTATTGGGCTTATATCCCAAAGAAATCATAAAGGAAGGAAAGGGCCCCACATGTGCAAGAATGTTTGTGGCAGCCCTTTTTGTAGTGGCTAGAAACTGGAAATTGAATAGATGCCCTTCAATTGGAGAATGGCTGAACAAATTATGGTATATGAATATTATGGAATATTATTGTTCTGTAAGAAATGACCCTCAGGACGATTTCAGAGAAGCCTGGAGAGACTTGCATGAACTGAAGCTGAGTGAAATGAGCAGAAGCATGAGATCATTATACATGGCAACAACAATACTATATGACGATCAATTCTGATGGACATGGCTCTTTTCGATAATGAAATGTTTTCAAACGACCTCCAATTGTTCCCTGAGGAAAACCATATACACCCAGAGAGAGGGATGTGAAATGTGGACCACAACATAACATTCTCATACTTTTGATTTATGTTTGCTTACATTGTGTTTCCTTTACCTGATATGTATTTTGTGTAGATAAGATTTTTCTTGCACAACAATGATAAGTTTGGAAATATGTATACATATATTCGATTTGCCAATATTTTAACATAATTAACATGTAGTGGATATCCTGCCATCTAGGGGAGGGGTGGAGAGTTGAGGGGAAAAAATTTGTTACAGAAAGCTATGTAAGGGTTAATGTTGAAGAATTACCCACACATATGTTATGCAAATAAAATAAAATAAAATAAAATAAAATAAAATAAAATAAAATAAA